>JAPZEB010000007.1:20380203-20390610 GCA_029783705.1 Chaetodon striatus
CCTCCTCCCCCTATGGGGGGCTTCAGTTTTGGCTCGAAGGCGGAGAAGGCCCCACGCAAAGTTGCCATTGAGCCGGCCTGTCCCATGAAGCCTCTGTACTGGACCAGGATACAGATATAGGACAACAAGTATGTGGAGGATTTCTTGAATTCTCTTTTGCTTTTTAAGGATAATTGTTGATAACAACTTGGGCCTCTTTTTCAGTGTTCAGCCATTTCAGTTTGTATTAATAATATTATATTCATGAAAGTTAAGCACAGATATCTGGGAATGCAGCAGCATTACTATGAAGAAGTCTGCCTGGACAAGAAACACTAGATTAATTTAAAATAGAAGTACAGGGAAGAATTATTGCCCAAATTGTCCGTTATAAACATTCAATACAATTTACAGATCAGTTCTTAGCTCAACTTTGACTTACCGTAATTAACCATAGTGGCGTGCACACAATTTTCCTGTGCAGTGAGGGATTATTGTCAATGTTTCGGTGGTGCTCAATTTAATTTTGCCCAATAAATGAAGACTATTGACTTTGTTATAACCTCTCTAATCATCTGACTGCTGATTTTTTGCTCCATTAGACTTCAATTTGGAAATGTTGTCACGTTCCCAGATATAAGAAATTTCTATGATGAGTATCATGTCATTGTAACTTGTAAAAATGATGGCCAAAACCACAAAAAAAAGACCCAAATTGTAATAAAACAGGAAATATCCGTTAAAGGGACAGTTCACCCCAATTTAAAAGTACATATTTATACATACTAATTCCGTGCAGTGATAAGGTTGCCAGGTGTAGATCGAGGGAAAGAAAAAAGGTCTGTAGATTAACCTGGTCATGATTTCTGGAAAGAGACATTGCTGTTAAGTTTTTCAAATGTATTTTTTTGCCGCTTTAAGCACCAAAAGCTAAGTGCTTTTAAGAGAACGTAGACATCTCAAGGCCAATATCTCCAACACTCGGCAACTCACAATAAAACAATCCAGATTGCAAAACAGTGCAACAGGTAAGAGAAAAAATAGATATTTTTTAATTTTGGGATGAACTGTCCCTTTAAGTTGCTGTCATGCAGAATTGTTGCTAGCACAGAAAACTCATATAATGGCTTCTCATACTTGCGTTTCTTTTCCCTGAACTAATTAGGCTACAGAAAGCCCAGTGCTAGCTAACCTCAGCTGATGTTTGTATTTATCTTTTATTACCGTAATAATTGACTGAACAACCTCATTTTCATTAGAGATTTGGTGGATTACTGCAGCATGTCATCAAAGTGGCCTTTAGAAAGCCCTGAGAGATGACAAAGGGAAGTTGCAGGAGTGAAATAGTTATCCCAGCGCTAATGAAGTTCTAGGCTTCATTGACCCTGCTCTAATGGGGTCTTAGTTTGGCCCTGAACACTCCTGTTCAGAAAGATATGGTTGGTGCACAATGCTTCTTCGTCCACTGGCCCTATTGAGATACTGTGTAATTGTAAGTGGATTATCCAGCCCATTTACAGTGGCTGTGGTTGCTGCTTCTGAGTGCCAGGCTTCCAGCTTTATGGCCTTGTATTTCCATGGCTGGATTATTGGGGGAAACTGAGTTGTGGTTCGCACTCTCTCCCTCTGGTCCTGGCCCAGCGCTTGGAGGACTGAGTGACTACACTACAGCAGTTTCATGTCAGCTATAAATTTAACTGTAAAGGGCCAAGTTAAGGGATATTAAATGGGTCAGATGTTTAACTATAGTTGGATCAGCTGTGTGATCTCTGTTAATGGTGTGAGGTTCTGAGTTATGAGGGGGAACAGTGTAAGGTTTGAAACGACGCCAGGTGTTTAAATGCAAGCCGAAACGCAAAGTGCGGTTGGCGGCATGCTGGACAAACTTTCTTGGGAGGCTGCATAAAGAAAAGGGAACAGAGCTTTAGGGGGGGAACTCAATTACAGCCATAATCCGGTCAATTAGAAAAGTTGTCTTGCATGGAAATATTTCTTGGGGTTTGGATGTAATTTTCTTTTCCAAGCTAGTTTCCTGCACAGTTGGGTTCAGAGTCGGAGGCTGTTCGTTGGACTTATTTTCCTCAGTGTCTCGAAAAGGAGTGCAAAATCAAAGGCGGATTTTGGGACAGTATCATTATGTCTTCAACAGAAAACCTCTTGGCTACCCCAGACGAATACTCTCACCACTGCAATGGAAGGCCAACTGCATGCAGAAACTATTGGACTTACTCGGCCCTAATTGACTCACTGGCAATGCAGTTGATTGTTCTGGTATCAAAGCCATGATAAGCCTGGCAGCGCTGTTAGTGTGCTGCGTCCAGGTTCCCTTTCTCATTGTAAATTGGCCTCGACTTAGGAAGAATGACCTGCCAGTCTCATGAGCTCACAGATGAGATGTTATGTCATTAAACGACAACCACCTGCAACCATGGATAGATGACTGAATGGGCCTACTGTGCACAGGCCCAAGGGCCCAAACACTACTGACCAGGAAGACACTTAAAATGACCTCAAAGTTATGCAAAGAAATTACAAGTAGATGAAATTTACTACAAAAATGGGCAAAACAGACACAAAATAATCTCAAAGAGACAGAAAAAGGACTACAAAGACATGCAAAACAAGGCAAAACCACCACAAAGTCTTTGTTGGAGAGGTGATGGGGCCTTTAACATACCTTTGCCCAGGGTCCCGTTCGCTCATAATCCACCCATGCCTGGGACGTGAGCAAAGATATAGGAAACAAGTAGTTAGGCAGCGTATTATAGATGTTCCAGAATCTTTTTTTTTGTGTCGTTGGAGAGTAAATTTTATTTGTTAGTAAGCCATTTGATGTCTGTTTTATTAAGAGACTTAGAGAAGGAAAGCAGAGACAGATGTGATGGTAACAGCAACAGAGCGCTTAACTCCTGAACATCCTTTTGACTTTGGACACCTCTTGTTCTTGTTTCTGCCTCTGTTTGTTTTCTCCGTGTTACTCAGCAACTTCTGAAACACAACACAATCGCCCCCCTCATTCTCGCGCATTGGCTGGAAATGATTCTTTATTACAGAAACACGCTTGTCTTAAACTTTTTGTTATTTTTATCACCTAGCTCATAAACAGTGCTTTTGAAAGTTGAGATTGCAGAGATTCCTGCCAAGTTTTTGTGGGACAGCGAAATGGAAAAAACTGAAAGCAGTGGGCAGGTTGAATAAACATCGAATGAGCTTCCACAAATAGAACACACAATTTGTTTAGTTCAAGGAAAGTAACTTAGATGTTTTTAGCCTGCCACTGTCATTGTGAGTCTCAGTTTTCATGCTTAAATTTTAAGTTAAAAAAGCATAAATTAAAATCTTTGCTTCATTTTCCAGCAACAACACACTCTGGGGTTCTCTACAGGAACCAAACATCGTCAACGCCAATGAGTTTGAGGATCTTTTCTCCAAGGCCACGCTACAGCCGAAGAAGAAGCCTCTGTCGGACACCTATGAGAAGAAAGCCAAAACTAAGAAGGTAGATACAGTGGCTCCATTTACTCCTTCTCAATTTGGCTTACACTTTCTAATTGTCTCACTTTCTCCTCGATGTTGATTGTGTGGAAAGCACAATTAATCGATTTTTTTTTTTTTGCATTTGATTATCTTGTGCACTTTGTCTCTGGCTGCAGCCACCTGAGGGCGTTGTTAGCATGTTTTCCTATCAAGCTTTGTTTAAAAAAGGCTTTTTGTGTGCTGTCACGTTCAATCATAAATCAATATAAGAAATAACAAGAGGTTGAACCTGGAAGAAATGGATTGCGATTCTCATCAGGTCCTCCTCCAGATTGTTGCTTGCAGTTGCCAGGTTATGCACTGGGCCAACACCAAACATCAGTTTATGAGTTCACTCCCTTGTTTTTTTCTGTGCAAGCCAAGCTCTCTGTGCAGGGTTGTAATGTAGGTAGGGCTTCAGAATTATGTTGTTTTTGCCATCTGAGTGAGCTTCGAAGTTTAAAGATAAAGCAAGTCGAGAAAAGTCAGCAAAGGCGTGCCAGATTGATCTATCGTCCCCCCCCCCCAAATGTTGCAACTCTGCAGCTCTGCTGTAGCCAGCGCTGCGTCAGCATCCTGGCCGCCTCGTGGTCCTCTCTGTGGCGTCCAAGCAGTTAAAAATCGTCCACTGCCCCAGACTCTCCCCTCTAAATCCATACACATCCCCTATTCTGATCAATTTGTCAAGGCTCCACTCCGCTCCAGAGGGCCATAATGTGTGTGTGGTTGTGTGTGCGCGTGCTCTCCTGCCCTTGATCTCCATCCTTAGATCTCATCCCTTCAGTCTGGTCACTCCAAAGCGGCTAACTGTCCAACATTTGATCCAACTCAGACAGCCACATCCAGACACAAATCTTGCCAACTGTCTCCTGTCTGGGCTTACATCAGCCTGGAAGATGTTTGACCCCACTAATGGAAACACTGTTCAAATTCATATCAATCTAAAAGGTCCAACATAGCATTTGGCTTTTTTTTTTTATATGAGACAATGCACCATGTGGTCTGTAGTTTAGATACTGTGCACTGGCTGGGTTTGATATCTGTGTTTAGACATTTTGTTCCCAGCACTGTGATTAGACAGGAGTCTTGCATTTAATATAAAGGTCTGTGTTTAGAGCCAGTGAGAGCATTCAGAGTCCAACTCTACGATTAAAGAGGGGAAGTGAATACGTGAAGGCATGGTTGTTTTCATCCTGCTCGCAAGTCCAACTCGCTGGAGAGGTCGTCAAAATGAAAGAAACTTGTTTACTTAATCATTTTTTATCCTTGAAAGTTTATACTCTGAGTTAAAGGGAGAGAAATCATTTGAGAGAGAAATCATCTGAATCATCAGCTGATGATGGCTTCCAAGAAGTTCAGCTGGTTAACGGCTGGGAAAGAAAAGAAGGGAAGCAAAGGACAAAGAGTAACAGATTTTTAAAGGAGGAAGGGATAAGAGTGGGGTTTAAGACTATGTGCTACTGAGAAGAGGAGGAATGGATAATATAGGTGGACTGAATAGGGGGCACAATGCAAATATGGACAAATTGGAAAGCTTTTCTTTTATTTTTATTTTACATTTTTAGCCAATGTCCAAAAGTTTTATCCTTATTTATATGGTTAGTTGCGGATTGTTAACTTTAGGCCTAACAAAATTTGTCATAATTAATCAATCTACAGGTTATTTTCTCAATTAATGAATGATTTGGTCTGTAGGATGTCTCTAAAAATCAAAAAACCCTGCCTATCATGAGTTCCCAAAAGTTATGGTGACATCTTGAAATATATAGCTTTGTCAGCCCAAAACCGAAAGCTATTCAATTTACTATCATTGAAGACATAAGTCTCTTTCATACATTCTGTCTGTCCCTGAGATGTTCAGCAACTTTTCCTTCATGGGGTTATGTGTGAATGGGAGCATGGCTCAACATTCAGGGAAAGCGCTAACACAATCTTCCACCACAAGACTTTGTTACATTTCAGGGAAAATGCTGGCACGGCTGTGTTGTGAATAAAAGCAGTAACATTGTAGGGTTGAAAGACCTTTTCACGTGAAGCAAGTGAAGTAATCACAAGACTCTGTTAACAACGTATTTGAATCAGGTAGATCATGAAAAAACATTCTTTCTTTTGCAAACTTGTTGAATATTAAATAAATTACAAAAACAGCTCTTCGTCCACCATGTTTCTGACAATAGTAAGAGACATCTTCCACCGCATGCGTTTACATCCGTCTTCTTCTTCTTCTCCTTCTTCTAGTTCTTCTTCTACCACTTCTTCTCCTTCTACTTCTACTTTCATCTGTGTATTCCAATATCCATACTACCTACCATAGTATATGCCAGAAAAAGATTTAGTATATGCCAATACATAGTATGTGAAATGCAGTATGCCAAAAATACCAGGATGTTCTACTACATCTGGTCCAATTTTGCAGTATGCAAGTCAGCAGGCTTTTCTGGCTATTCTGACCCACAATTCTCTGCGCAGCAGATGATGCATCACATCGATTGAGGCACAGAGAGATGACAGCTTGACAGCTCATTGACAGCTGTTTGAAAGCTGATTGACAGCTGTCACAAGTCACAATGATGGATCACAGTGCATTCAAGTAACTGATGACCAGTCGAATACTAATAATAGGAATGTTGATTAAGTGAAAAAAAATCATAAATATTACAAACAGCAGGACGTAACATTAAAATAACTGACAGAGAACTGCAAATGTAATGTTACTGTGGCAAATATATCAAAAATCTACAATCTCTGCAGTTCTAACTTTAAAGTTAAGCTACATGCATTGTGAGTAACGACTGCACAGCTCTCTAGGTTGATGTCCGTCTCTGGCAAACTCAGTAAGAGGCATTTGTTTTATCTCCAAGGTAACGGATATAAAAGCATGGCGGTCAAAGTTCAGGGCGTAATGTTATGAGAAAGTAACATGTTTCGATTGTGATCATACTGCATGCAACAGTACGTACTTTTTAAGGGCAGCTGTAGTACACACTAAAAGTAAAAAGAAAAAGTATGGGATTTGGAATGCACCCTTCTTCTTCGTCTTATTCATCTTCTTTGTCTTCATCTGTGAGTTTTATGGCAGTTGGCATCCCTAAGTGTTGCACTACCACCATCTGCTGGATTGTCCCTTGCCCCAGCTATTCCAGCGTTGCCATGACATGTGCCAAAAGACACATGTAAAGACATGTGTTTATCAAAAAGTTTGATCAATTCCTGCCCGGTCAGGCTGCCTTACTCTGAATCTGACCAGACAGTAGTCCCTCTGCTATACCAGTGGACACTCATGCAGACTGCCTGCCTCCTGTCCCTGTCAACACACACACCGAGTCTGCACAGATTTCACTTACAATGTTGCCATTGAAACGATACATGAATGTGTGTGAGAGTGTTTCACCTACCTTGTTTGTTTGTCTCTACCTGTGTTTGTGTATGCACTGATGTGTGTGTTTCTGTGTGGATGAATCCATGTGCTGGAACGTGTGTGTGTGAGATGACGGCACGTCCTCGTGAGCCATTATGCACTTGCTCAGAAAGTGTTGCCAGATCATGCTAACACCACAGCCCGGGGCCGTGTGCGGCGAGAGGAGATGAGTGGGAAGGAATGGAATGTGTGTGTACATTATGCATATGAGCCACTTCCCCGCTTTCCAACAACTCCACACGCCCAAAGTTGAAACTCGGGGATCATGCGGCCGATGCCTACATGAGCAAGTTAATCTTTTTCATGTGTGCCATAGAAAAATCAAAGCTCTTGTTTACTCTTGAGCCCTTTCTCTCTCTCTGCTGATTAGCATATCAAAGCAGAGAAGATGACATGGAAGAGAGCTCTCCCACCCAAGCAGAGCAGACCGGACCGGACTGGACCAGGGGTATAATTGCAGGCATGTGGCTCCACTCCGCTGGCTAGAGGAGGCAATGAAGACGGGGCACCTATAGGAGTGGGGGGGGTGCGGCAGAGAGGATGGGCATGTCGGTGCATTCTTGATTGAGGGATTAGAAGGAAGGGAGGGATGAAGAAATCAATCGAGCTTAATCTGCTCTTGAGTTCGTATGCTTGCAAAAATGCACATGGGTAAACACCAAAACAGCAATTTCCTCTCGCCACATGAATCAAACCTGTATCAAGTTTATACATAGTGGATCTCCTTAAACAAACAGCAGCTTTAACCAGTTTATAGGAATGACTTAGGAGCAATCGTGCGTTTATTAAAGACATATTTGAAGCTCTGGCTCTGACGTGGGAGAGTGGGTGTAAGATTAACACCGCTGGGTGAGACTGGGGTTGCTGAGTGTATCGTAGGTGGTTATAGATGGGAAGTCTTGATCCAGTTGTTATTGTAACATCTGCCTGGGTGATTCCAGACAGATAGTCAGACAGACAGTCACCGCGGAGCAGGCTGGCTGCTCAGCCGTGGTTGTGTAAACTATCCACTCGGCTCTGAACCTGCATCACCCTGCCCACCTCGCCTAACATCAGCCACCTGCTTCAGCTCAAACCGCCCGACACTCCCAGCGTCTCCCTCCTTGATTGTGTTTATTTTCTTAGGGCTGCTCGCTTTTTCACTCTCGTCCTCTCTTTTCTTTGACCTGCCTGTGTTATTCAACTGTGCACGGCAAATTTTTAAACGAGAATTCTCTGTTTGCCCACAGGAGGGAGCCGTTAGATGTCTACCTGTCTCAGCATCAGCATCACGCGGCTCCCTCCTCTTCCCCGAGCTGTTTGCGTGTCTGAAACCAAGCATCCAGCATCAGTTGTCTTTTCTCATTAACGTAACTGTTTAGGCTAATTGGCGAGTTCTGCAGCCACAGCGAGCGGGAAGGGTTCCTGGGCTGCTTTTAGTGTGGCCCGTCCAAAGTGGTTAATTAGAGGTGTTGGGAAAGCCTGGTACTCAGCCGTCTCAAGTCCCCAGAGTGGGAGATCCCCAGTGATCCAGGTAATAGAGCTGGAAGCAGCATGGCACCCACTAACGCCCTGTAATGCAATACCCACTTCTAAGGCTTCTGCTCTCCAGCTCCCACTGGACAGCCCAGTAGCCGACAACGCCATAATACCTAATGAAGAAGCCTGACACATTAACTTTTAGAGCAGGGCTTTACCTTGCCAAAACTCTCTCTGGCTTTACGGCTAATTCAGTCATAAGTAATTGTGACCATGTGTAGGCACAAATAAAAATCCTGTGAATTTATAGTTTGTTATAAAAGCCCCGCTTCTCTGTGCCTTGCTCTTCTAGACTGTCCTTTTATGGTGCCACTTTTGCCTTTGTACTTTCACTGCGACTTGATATTTTTTGATTATATCTCACACATGTTCTTCGGTAAACTGGAGGAGGTGCTTTTCTTCTGTTTTAACTTTGCTGCCTCATTGATGTAACTTGACAAAGTGCGTCCCGGCTATGTGTGCGTGCTCCACGTTTCCCAGTCGTTTGCCTCACGATGATGGGTTATGACAATGTGTGTTGATTAGTCTGGTCGTTTGGGTCAATCCGGATGATTCCCAGGCTGCTTAGACTAACCGGGCCTTCAGGCGCTCTGTCTCGCTCATCATCTATCATCTGCTCCCACATCCGGGGGAAGTGACTAAGTGATTTTCAGCCGGCCTCTCATCACAGAAATGAACTTTTTATTCACCATCTGTTCCTCAGTTTGTTTTATGTCTGTGTTTGAATAATGGCGGTGATGATAAATATAGGTGTGAAGAAATCTGAGCTATAATTTGGAGTGAAGATATAAAGCCATATTAGATTTAAAAGTCATCAACAGCAATACTAGTTTCATTTTAAAACCAACATCATACAAAATAGTATTAAAGGGGTAGTTCGGATCTTTTTTTTTAAGTAGGGGTGTATGGGGTACTTATCTATAGACAGTATATATAAGCAGTAGATGTCTGCTGGCACACCCCCAGTTTAGAGAAGCAGGCTGAAGTACTGACACTGAAGCTAAGCAATGTACTGCTGTGGGCGGGGGCAAGAGCGAAAAGTGTTTTAGCCACCTAAAAAAGTCCCACTTAAAAACATCTCTAACAGTTTAAGTATGCACTATATTAAGAGTATCTCTATCGCTTTACCGTTCTCTCAGACAGTCCATTCCGACCTCTAGCTCTCGTCAAAGCCACCAAACCCCATTGACAAAAACAGTAATTTTAGCTCACTGAACACAGGAGCTACTGTCTCCCACTGCCTCGATCAGTTGGTTAGTTTGTGTTATCGCGTGAAATCGGTGAATCCAAACTAACCCTTTAAAACGCCAAACTCACAAAATAATACAAACAAACTGCCTAATTGAGGCAGCAGTAAACCAGCAGCTTCTGTGTTGAGCGATGTTAAATCACTGTTTTTCTCAATGGAGTCTGGCTGTGAGGATGGAGATATAACAGTTTTAGTTCCCCTTCGGAAATCGCTGTCTGACATTGAGGTAAAGCAGTAAAAATATTCAAAATCGAGCGTACACTTTTTTTTTTTTTTTTTTTTTTTTAGGTAGGACGTTTTTTTAAGCTTGCTGATATACATTTTGTTGCCGGCCCCTTCACAGCAGTACATTTCTTATCTTCCATGTTAGACGGCCTGTTTCTCCAAACTGAGGGCATCACGACTGACTTCTACTATATGTAATACACTGACTATGAATAAGTAATAATACAACCCCACTTCCAAAGATCCAAACGATCCCCTTAATGGACATAAATAATATTCTCCTCCAAATAATGAGTCACTATCCTGTTAACCTAAAAAAAAAAATAGAATGAACTGAAGATGTGGCAGTCGGCTTAAGCCTTATTAACTGAAATGCAGCTTGTGGATTTTATGCTAAATCCCACCAATATTCCTCAGTGTAATAATTAATATTTAATAGTGTGAATTCTTTTTTTCTCCAGATTATCAAGCTGCTGGATGGGAAGCGTTCACAAGCAGTCGG
>JAPZEB010000007.1:20390710-20401575 GCA_029783705.1 Chaetodon striatus
ATCTCTTTCAAGAAAATAAGCGCCTATTGAGATTCAACAGCAATAAAGTGAATTTACGGTCCAGTTTAACAATAAATTGAGGAAGACTCCTGATGAAATGCAGATGGAGTTATTTTTAGAGATGAGATAGCGAGCCCTGCAGCACAGAGTAATTTCCAACCTCTTGACAGCTACTAATTTGTAACCAGAGACACTTTTTTTCTGATTAATTTGTGTTTCAAGTGGAACATGGATGATTTTTCCAGTTACCACAGTGGGAAAGAAAAATGCCTCGATTTGTCAAAATGTGAGACGGCAACACTGGGATAAAAGCAGCTTTTCAGCTTTTCTGTCATGCTACTTGAAATCCCTGCTGCACTGGTTAAAATCAAATTGCCATCTCCTTCATATGAGGAGCTGCGTGGATTGATTGCATACTTGGTTGGCCTGTGGAAAATGCAGGCGTGTGTGTTGAAGTAGCCGTATGTGTGTGTGTGTGTAAACACATAATATTTGTGCTGGGGACAGCGTAGATGGGCCAGGAATTGGTCCTGTCCTGGGACTGTGGCGGAGAGTGCCTGCCGCCTCCTAGTCTGAGCATGCGGCCAGCAGATCTGTTTATTGTAGCCAGTGACGGTTTCCACAAGCCTAATGGGACTGACACCCCACTAATGATCTAAGCATGTACAAAACCACCTTCCACAGTTAGCAGACACTGTGCTACCACATAAAACCACCTCAAACACAAGCCAAACAGCACATAGCACCAGGACGCCCATTTTGTTTAGATTTTTTTTCTCCTTTCCCTTCAGTGCTTTTCTCTCTGCTCCAGCGTCAGTTTGTAGAGGTGGTTTGGTAACACACCCAGCGTGAGGCTGCTTCCTTGTGCCTTAATAGGGGTTGTATGTGAAATGGACAATTTGAATCTGACAATGAAGGACAGCACCTTAATAAGCACTTCTAAGGCCTCCGGTCCCTGGCCTCGCCTGCTTGCCTCCCCTTTGTTGCCAAATTAAAAGGACATGGGACATGTAATGTAATTAGAGCTACTAGGGAGGGAGAGAGCGAGGGAAGGAGGGGAGTAGAGAACGTAGCACTCTACGTTGAGGGAGAGAGGGGGTCAACTGCACCCGCTGGAGTGACTGGGGGACCTCAAAGGCCACCATGGTTCAAGGGCAAAGGGAGGCTCACCCCCACACACCACCTCACCACACGCACACATACACACGTTCACACACCACACATGCCCTTCCACACCAAAGCCGATGAGTGAAAAGTGGAAGGAGAGGGTGTGAGGCGGTTGGCAGGCAGGCTTTGATCTGTCGGTGTGGAGAGATATCCGGCTCCCCTCGGATCAGAGTGCTCCTGTGCACTCTGGAGCAGGCCCCCCTTTGGTGTGTGATTGACGGCTGCATGGCTGAGGGACTGAATAATCCACTCTAATAAGATGTAGGAAATGGACCTCCAGCATTCTCTCTGATCCAGACATTGGGACCACATTGACAGCTTCTCTGCAACGGGAACAGCTGGGAACCAGAATGCAAAGTATTACCTTGTTAGCTGGAAGCAGTGTGTGATTGAAAAGACTGGGGTTGTGTTCAAATTGTTTTATTGACTTGTTGTGGTACAAAACACAGTTGGTATGGTACTGATAATAAAACCTGCACCTTTTGCACTCCTGTAAACATGATTTTCGACCTGGAACATTTTTCCAAGACTATGCCTTGTGTTTTAAGCACCATTTTTGAATTTTGGCAGTATTGAGTTAACAAAATTATGATTTAAAACCTAATTTAAGTTAACAAGACAAGAGAATTATTAAAGCAAGGCTATACTAACAACGTGAGATACATTTTTCCTCTTCTAAATTAAATGTTAAACCAAATCATTGTCTCACTTCCTCAGGGGTGTCACTGCTAGATGGTCCCTCATGACCAGTAGGTTGTGGTAGATAATGTTAGCAGGCGTTTGCTAGGTTTTGCTGTGTAACTGACATTGTGCACATGTAACAAGACATTTGATCACGTACCTTCATAAATGTCACTTGCGATCACCGCAGCTGTTAGCCAAAAACATACAGAGTTTTGCAATGATACAAATTTTGGGCGGGGATTGTCTGCAAACGGTTCTCAACATGGAGGTTGTTGATCCGGCGGCTATCAGCTAACAATGCTAATGGTGTTAACAGTGCAAACAGTGCTAACGACAGCAGCAGCACTGACAGAACTAAAGGTGTTAAACTGGGGGGTAACTGAAAGGTAAGCACCACACTTCCGCCATGAGGCCATCTTGTCACCGTGGGTCGGGGTAACCACTGAATGAGCACAGTACAGAGAGGCAGAGATTAGCGTGCCATGGGGATACAAACAGGACTCACATCCATTAACATGCATGCAACAAAGAACAGTGAGAATGTCACAACACACACAGAGGGAGTGTGATTTCATTCTCTGGTCAGGAAGCCATTACTTCACCACATCTTTACATAGCAAATAGTGGTTTGCTACCAACTAATGTTCTGAATGTCAAATAGAGTGCCCCGGGAATAAGTCCTAAAACCCAGTGTTAGCATTTCACCACTCACGGTTCCCACGTCTTAAGGTCAGTGAGTTTTTGGTTAGATGTATGTGATTAACAGAAGCTTAAGAGACTTCCACGTTTTGTTCTACAACATAAAATACATCAGTAAATACCCCACTTGTGAACTTCGACGCTTCTATGTGTCTTAAGAAAGACAGCCACTAACAAGTGGCCAAATGAAACAACAGAGCGTCATCATGCTGAGCTGTGCCAAGTGCACCTTTACAGTCTTCTTATGGTGGTGACGTTAAGTCATACGCCCATAGTGTAGTTCGTTTCTAGTCTAACCTTTGGTGATTGCATTGCATGAAAGTGCCGTTCATGTGTGAGGACTATCTTGCTGAACAAAACATGGGCCACAGAGTTTATTTTCGTCAGTTATCCAAAATACAGTACCAAAATCCCATAGGCTTTTTGACGAGGGAACAAGGGTGACGCTAATTTCAGCATTAGCCCTCAAATTTTGCTGTATAACTGACATTGTGCCACTGTAACAATACATTTTTCAAATTACTGAAATTGAATATTGTCACAAGTGGCTATAGTGGCTGGCATTCAGCAAAGGTACCCCAGTAGTGCTCTTTACAGTCATGCTGTACTATTACTTTTGGCCACAGTGGCTATTCAAAAGTTACATAGTTTCCCTTTAAGTATCTTTTGCCACCTTTAGTTTTAGACACTTTTTGATACTCTAGCTGACATCACAGCATGATCTCTAATCAGACAGTATGGAGGTTTGATACCAAGCCTTCATAACACTGTTTCTGCATCAGATCTTGGTGACAGTGATATTTTGTCACACTGAGTGACTGATTTGAGACCAGTAGGTGGTGTGCAGCCTTTCTTAGTTAACACCAGCCAGACAACTGTCAGCTGATCCAGCAGCACTGGAGCCATCCCTCCCGTCGTGTTCTCCTCCCTCACGGAGCCATAAACCAGTGACACCTCTCAGACACAGAACAGGAGTCACTTATTCTTTCTGCACTGTCCTCTACGCTCTGCCTTCCCTGTGCACTTTCATTTTTTCTATGTGAGTCAAGTTAAACAAACAGACAGCCCGTAGGCGAAGCAGGTCAAGAAACTTCCTTCGTTTTTGTAGCAATTCTCAATCCTATCGTGGCTAAATCACCATCCCTGCCAGCCTTTATTTACCCTTTTCTCTTTCTTCCTTTTTCCTCCTCCTGCATCCTCTTGTTTCTCGCTTGGCTCACCTTCTCCTGCCTCGCTCTAAAAATCATTACAGTCAGCTGTTGTGGTTATAGCTGTGGGCTCAGAGGTTAAGCAGTTTCAGGCTCTCTGTCTTGAGCCAGTGTTGGCCCAGGATCTGTGGTCTCAGACCAAGTCTGACCCACATATATCTGCCCTCACAGCCTGGCCACACTCCCAGCTTTACCACCTTAAGCTAATGTTCTAAATTAGGTGTATAATTCAACTACAGGGCAATTGGATGATGTGTTGTGGTTGTTGGTGCAGGTGTGGTGCAGTGAACATGTAAGTAGACACAACTGGCACGCTGGTTGCACAAATATAACGTTCTGTCAACCAAAGTTTAACAAAATCACAGAAAAAAATAAGTTCGTTCTTCAAGCACTGGCAGCACTTAAAAGCAGCATGCTTTGGCTAAGATCTTATCCATTTATAAGACTGACTGCTTATAAAGACTGTCTTTACTGTTCCAGCTGTTCTCACTGTGGACAACTCTGTGGTGGATTTGGAGACCATTGAGGCTTTATATGAAAATGTAAGTATGAAGGAGCAGCCTGTCTAAGGTAATAAAAAAAGGAGAAACATAAGGCTGTAAAGTCATCTGACAGATTTAAAGAGAATAGTGAAACCTTATTATTTTTATTGCTGTAGTATGTGTCTTATTACCCGTGCAAATATTTTTTTTATTGTTGTGTAGCATCTTGCACTGTAACAGTTGCAGTACCTGCTCAGCTCCCTACTGTATGTCATTCTCTTACTGAATATAGTCACCTGTGTTTATATACATCATTATTTGGGTCTTGTGTGTCTTCACAGAGGGCCACCAGCGACGAGATGGCCAAGATAACAAGTCATTATGAGAAATCGAAAGAAGATGAAGTCAAACTGTTGGACAAACCTGAACAGTAAGATCACTTCTGCTGAATAATTTAAAAAAATTATCAGTTCTCCACAAAGAAAATTATGCATTAATAAATAATGACATGTAAATATGATATATGATAACAAATGATGATGACTTCATGTATTGAGATTAGCTCTATCAGTATGTATTAGCATCATATTTCACCCATTAATCTGATTTTACTTAATCAAATACATTTACATGACTCTCTGAGATTTCACAGGACGTATCAGTTAATGAAAAACAACATTAAAATATTCCAGTTTAAATTATTTATTAGGTTATTTGAATTTATAGGTCATTTTTGTTCACTAAAAAAATTAAGAATTGAATAGGTATTGATAGGGCTGGGTATTCGTACTTGATACCTTTAAGATATCAGCCGAAATAACTCAGTACCAAATATCAAAACATCTGTTATCAAACGATACTTGCATCCTTTTGTGCCAGGGTCTGGTCCTAGACCTTCCAGACTCCCCGACGGATTAGCAAACCTTCAGTTGCTGCCATCTCCGGAGCCACTATCCTCACAGCAACTGTCACTTTAGCTTCTGGCCGGTTAGCACAAGCTAACACAGCAGCGGCGGCTAACATCCAACACAGAGCCATTATACAGTCCCAACACATCAACACTGACACAGCTCGACTCTGTCGTTAAACCAAATAATCACCTTAGGGGGCGCTAGCTGGGTGATGCTAACAGTTAGCTCTGTTGCTGTGGGTGTGCAGCCAGGTGGACTCTCACCAACTGTCCTCGGTGCGGAGCTCACACTCCTGCAGCAGCAGCTACAACCTACTTAGTCTGTGGTGCGGTAAGGTTGAGAGTGGGGAATTTGACGGAGCTGCCAGTTCAGCTTACTGGAATGCCACCAAAACATTTGAAAGTATGGCTATAGTACACACCACTGCATTCACGTTACGGTTATCGAATAAATTTCTCTGTTGGTATTGGTATCACTTTAAGGGTACTGGTATTATAATAGCAAAAGATACCCAGCCATAGTTATTCATCAAACAAGTTGAGCCATAAATATGGTATAAAACATGGTCAACATTTATTTACACATTCCGGCATCATTTGTCTATTCCCTTAAACTCTATATTGTTTTATATAGCTCACTACAACTTTGTGGTAACATATGCATTAATGGACATTTCTTCAGTAGTTCCTGTCAGGGTCAAGTACTCCGAGTCGGTTAACGAGGCCAGGACCCAGCGGTGCCGCTCAGCCTGGCCTTCCTATTTCCATGTTTGACCAGAGCTGTCACTGCGGCTGCCCGAGTCATCCCTACTCAGCGTCTACCTCCATCAGCAGGGCCTAATCACACAGGATGTTACCGCTCCGCTCCCCTCTGACACGGCACTGTTTACATAAGTCGTCCCGCATCAGGCCGGAGCTACCTTTGATCAATCTCTGTGCGCCGCTCGTTGCTCTCCCTCCACCCGACCCCGTGGACCTTTAAAACCCAGCCGAGCAGCACCGCTCATGACTATCAGCTGCCTGTGAACAGCAACATTGACTCAGCCGGCCTGCATGGGGAAGCACGGCCTGCCAAGGACCCAAAATAGTTCTTCCTGTTAGACATTTTGTTTAATTCTGTCATAACACATCACACCCCATTCTCTTCCACCACCGCCCCCTCCTCCCCTTTTGTTTTCCAGGTTTCTCTATGAGCTCTCCCAGATTCCCAACTTCGAGGGCCGAGCACACTGCATCATCTTCCAGTCAGTGTTCCTCGATACCATCTCCTCCATTCGTCGCAAGGTGGAGGTCATCTCGAATGTCAGCAAAGTAAGAACATCACGTCAACAAACAGTGCTTCAGAAAGGCGTCATTAAGCTGTGTGAAGGTTTACTAACCTAAAGGCCATGTTTGTGTGTATCTGTGTCAGGAGCTGTTAGAGTGTGACGCCTTGCGGGATGTATTGGGTCTTGTTCTGGCCTTTGGGAACTATATGAACGGAGGGAACAGGACAAGAGGTCAGGCTGATGGCTTTGGACTGGAGATCCTTCCCAAACTAAAGGACGTCAAGAGCAGGGTAACATATCACTTATAGTTGAACCTGCCAATCTTAAGACTTTAAAAATAGAAATTAAACTGAAGTGGGGAAAATTTTAATTTCAGAGACTTAGTTTCCTGCATTCTGGTGACTTTTAAAGAATCAAAATAACAAAATAATAAGTACACTGCAATTGCATTTAAATACTTAATTTTACTTTTATTTCTAAGGAAGGAATACTGAATAATTAATTTCATCTCACTGTGCGACCCCAAGCTCCATGGAAAAAACAGTGCGGCAGTCCTTTTGAAATGCATGCACCTTTCCTTTAAACCTTAACATAAAAAATGGGAATCCTTCTTTCTAGTAAGTCTGATATTTTCATGAGTATTTTTTTCTCTTAGGATAACTTTGGTATTTTTCATTGTGCTTTCCCATGTCTCAGTGATTAATGGAGACAACAACTTTTAAAACTGATCCAGTATTGAGAGAGACCACTGCAGCCACAGCAGGAAACTGGCAATTGTGCATCAATTTATGTCCATTGTACTGTGCTTGTTTTGCCACAAACAGGCTCAGATTGTTATTATAAGTGTCTGACAACATTACAGAAAAAACCCTACAGATAAATTAAACATTTTTCCTCACTGTGACCAAGTCAAGCTCAAGGTAAAGTCTCATTCTGAAATCTTGCGAGAGGTGACTCATTGCAGGAAAAACAACGTTGGAAATATTAGTGAGAGGAGTAGCAGGAAGACTTTTTAGAGTTGGAGTACAGAAAGCATAGCTTATTGTTATCTAAAAGATTTTCAATGTCATGGCTTCATATATAGGTGATTTCGACAATGTGGAATAGTCTACAAGATTTCTCCTAGACTTGGTTACACACGCTAACAAACACTCTGGATCAGTGAAAAGTAAGGGAAAACATTTAATTTCTTTGCAGGATTTTTTTCTGTTATGTTTCAGGTATTTCTAATAACAATCTGAGCCTGTCAGTGGCAAAAAAAGACAAGTACTTTTAACATTACACTGAAACCTGCCTGCTGTGGCTGCAGCGGCCTCTTTGCGCTCAAGTTCAAAAATACTGAAGGTTCCCTTTAGTATTGCTCATTTCTTTCTCCTTCTGTCACACACTGAGGAGGAGGTGCGAGCAGCTTTCTTTCTCCTTCTGTCACACACTGAGGAGGAGGTGCGAGCAGCTTTCTTGCGGGTCGTGTGCACGCTAGGAAACGGCATTTGGTGTAGCTGTATTGATGTCCAGGTGGAAACGGTAGACTTTTAGAGTCTTAAGACTTAGCTTATACACAGTGCCAAAAACAGTTGTGATATCGAAAAGGAATCAAAAGTTTGAAAATCTGTCATACATCAGGAGAAATATGGTTGTATTATGACCCCAGGAGGAACCATGAGAGGGCAATGAGAAACAGCGGTCTCTGAAAATCTGCCATAATTCCTGATAAATATTAGCTAAATAGTTCCGTACATATCAGAGTGATATATTAACATGTAATGTAAAATATAATTGACTTTTCTTCCTCAGGACAATCGTATTAACCTGGTGGATTATGTGGTTTTATACTACCTGCGTAATTTTGACAAGGTAAGACACCGTCAGTCAGATTCACACAACATTACACTCTAAAAACATCTGTCACTCAACACGTATATGTTTGATCCTCTGTTTCAGCACGCCGGCACAGAAAAGAGTGTGTTCCCAATGCCGGAGCCTCAGGATTTCTTCCAGGCTGGCCAGGTTAAGTTTGAAGACCTCACCAAGGACATCAGGAAGCTGAAGAGAGATCTGACTGGTAGGACATGCCCTGCTGTATAAGTGCATTCATTTTCACTGTGGGTGTTGAGGCTCAAACCGCACACCACATTGCATTTTATTGCTTAGGTCCCATTTGTTTCATTGTAAATCAGTCAGGGTAATTGTATACAGTAACATCTTTCACCAGAGCAGTTTGAATGTAAATGTAACATCCCATGTACTCTTCCTGCCCTCTGAAGGGGTTTGTGGGTGTATTAAGGACCTTGGATGGCCTGAGGCGGCTTTTCCCAGTTTCCAGACATTGTATCTCAAATCGGCCGTGTCTTCACAACGCCACAACCTCTCCTCTTTCAGCTGTCTTTCTCTTTCAACTCTTTGTTCTACAGCACCTAAAAGCAGGAGTAAAACCCAGAAAGCATGTTCCAGGTCATTAACAAAGCATGAAAGTGATGCTCGGCAGATTGATAAGTAAACGTGATATTGGTGCTCAAAGTGTCGTGGGCGCCGAGCCACTCAGTAACCCAGCCAGCCAGCCAGTCAGTGAGTCTTGGTCAGGGCAAGCGGAGGTTAAAGGCGATGCCCCCCAGTGCCCCTGGTGTCTGTGGTTATTTAAATCAACCAATAATACGGCATATGAAAGCAATTAGATATGCTCCGCAGCTCTCCCCTACGTTTTTTAGATCGCTGTTAAAGCCCTCTCCTCTCTGACCTGGGGGAAAAATACAAAGAGTCTACTAAAGTACCCAGACCCACCTCAAGCTGTCAGTCATTTATTAGGAAAAATAGAAGACCTGAAGACAATAAATGCAACACAAGGGCCCTCGTATTTGATCTCTGCTGCAGCACAGTCTGGCACAGTAGTCCTCGAGGGTATTAGCATCACAGGGCGAGCGTCGGATTGTAGATGTTTGGTGAGCTCCACCTCTGACTTCCACCATTTTTATCCTCTCCAGCCGCCAGGAATAAATATTTATGCCTGGCTATTATAAACCAGCCTAAAGAAAGCAAGTGGTCTTAATTATAACGCTAACACAGATCACTTCCATCCACATTGTGAATTGTGTCTGACACTGGGAGGCTAACACTGAGTCACGCTTTGGTTTACTCGCTCTGTTTGACTGAGACGAGCCAGGCTGCCTGATCCTGAGGTGGCGACTGCAGTGGTCGGCGGTGTCTTGCCCTCCAGGCTTGGGTCAAAGGTCAGGAGACTAGCAGTGTCTCCGAACTTAGCTTCCTTCATAGACAGCATCAATGGATGCCTCTCTCATACAATTCACAGCATACTGTGTTTAAGGTGGCACAGCAGTGTGTTTGCAGACGTGATGACATTTTGGTGCTTTGCTGCATGTGTGTGTGTGCAGTGTGTAGTCATCAGTGATGCTCAGGAGCGGCTCCCCGTCCGCTTGGCTGCCCTTTCCTTCACTGGCTTGTGCAGAAACATGATCCTCTTTTGATGGGGCTTCCTGTTTGGGGAGAGGGTGATGACCTCTCGCTGTGCTCCTCTCAGGGGGAGAGGGATGAGTGGGAGGCCATGAGGAGGACCCAGACCTACTGTAGGACTCTCAGCTCTCATAAAGACAAATGCTTTTTCAAATCATGTATAATAGTTCAGTTAGCTTCAGCGCCCATCACCCAAACCAAACATTACATTTATCTTTAAAATCCCTTACAACTGCAGCTCTATCACACAGAGCTGCTGATCAAACTTGAGGTTGTATTTTCAGACCAGTGAGTACCTACATAAAGATCCCTCAAACTGCCATGTAATTGGACTGGACAGAGAGTCAGGGACGCTACCGAATGAAATAGGATCAAATAAAAAGAAACAGTCAGAGCTCATTTGCTGCTCAGGGGAGTTTAGTGTTTCACAGAAGGCCTGGCCCGGGTTAGGCATTCATCACTGTGGCAAATCAGACAGTGTCCTGATTTTAAATGGCCTTTAATGTCAGGTTCAGGCAGGGCCTTTAGCCTGAGATCTGTTTTACGACAGAGGCTCCGCTCAGAACGGCGTGTGTGAAGTCGGCCTGCTGAGGTACAGTCACTGCTTGTCTGACCAAACAGGACAAAAGTAGTGCTGAATTTTGGGATATTTGTCAGTGATTGGTTGCAAGTGGCATGTACCTTAATTATAGGGCTGAACAGAATAGTTTGTAGCTTCGAGGCTTCATTCATTTTTTTATTTTGCATGTGTATTCATTCTGTTTAAACTTGTTTTTTCTGCACAGTCACAGATAAAGATAAGGCCACAGTTTTTTTTCAGTATTGTACTATTTGTAGAATTACATTCCAGTGGTGGCTGTGTATGATTGTTTTTAACTTGTGTAATCCAAACATTTCCAAGTCCAAAAGTCTAAATTTATTGAAAAAAATGACAAATGTAATTGTTTCCAAATTTACAACGTGTTTTTACTCAACAAAATAT
>JAPZEB010000007.1:20409564-20429927 GCA_029783705.1 Chaetodon striatus
GCCTCTGTGAGGCACTTTGTGTTACTGATGCGTATGAAAAGTGCCATATAAATAAAATTTGATTTGATTTGATTTGAACAATAACTATGTCAGGTGACAAACTGCGTCGGGCTCGGGTTGGATTCGGACTTAAAATTCCAACAATATTTTAGGTTCGTGCCGGGCTTGATTATACATGTCTCGGACTCTGGTCAGGTTCGGTCACAAAAATATGGCACGAGCAGTGCTCTAGTAACAAGCACCGACCACCAGCTGTTCTCTCTTCACAGCTAAACAGTACACTAAAATATGTTTCTTTAAACAACTGAGGCAAGAAATAGGCAATCTACTAACAGAATTAGCGCTGCCTTGTTTGACAGTTTGTGTGTGTGTGTGTGACAGTGTTTGCCATGTGTTAATCAGCATCAAGTAACAACATCTTTTATAAGTTTTAGTGATGGAGCAATGTGTTTCAGTACCACACGAGGACCAGACTACATTTTAGGACAAATTTCCTGCATTACTTGCAGCAGGGAGTAGTGAAACAGACTCACTGTCATAAAAGAGTCAGATGAGGTATCTCAGCAGGAGATTGTGTCCATATGTTTGAAGTACAATTCCTGAAAATATGTTTGTTATTGCACACCGAGCCTGTGCTGGGATTACGTATTCTTGTAATGGAAATCTGCCATGACATTGTTCTACTGTATTTAGTTTATCTACCTTAACAACTCTTGAGTGCTAAAGCCTCCCCTGAGCTTTGGTCAGTATCAGAATATTTGGAAGCTTTCAGAACCACTGTGGCTGCCACCGGCTACAAAGCGGCATTGATTTGCAAAGGCACATCTTGAACATAAACTTTCCAGTGGGATACTTGTAAACCTTTCTTTCATAAACAGAATTCCTCGAGCCGTTGCCCATGCTTTGGGAGGAGCGGTGCGTAATCATCGTTTCGTGATGATTCCATGACTTCAAAAGGCAAAACAAAGCAACAGCTCCTCACATCAAAGAGCGGCTGAGGCTCTTAAACTCTGACTCATTGGTGAATGAGTGAATTTCTCACCCAGGTAAACGCTCAGGAGGCTGACCACAGATGCATGTGTTTGACACATGATTTTAGATATTGAAATTAATGGGTAGGTATGGCTTCTTCCTTATACAAGGGGATCAAAGTGTACCAGTGGATCCACAGATAAAGACTTGTGTTTCTGAGTAGCGTTGACCCGTAACCCAACCTGTGGAGAAGCTCACAGCGGGGCCTGCAGGTGAACCCAAACGCCCTGTGCTCTGCCTCTTAAACTTGCCTGTGTGATCTCTCCCAGATCTAACAGGGGATACCTCCGAAATCCAGTGATCCGTCCTCTTGTAAGGCTGTTCCTGTGCTTGTCCCGTCACTGTTTTTGTTCTGGTTTTGAGCCAAGTCCTCTCCTCTACCCTCTACAGTTTATTTCTCTTTCTATCTTTAGAACTATTCTCTAACATAAGCTTTAAAAAACATGGCGTTTCAACGTCTAATCAACCACCTTTTGTTTCCCTTTTTAATAGGAGTTCTTTGAAACCTCTGGGGATACTCTTACGGGCATATTTTTCGTGTTGAATACAAGCCATGACTAATTGAAAACAAATTCCTGCTTTTAATCTCGGCTCGTGTAAGTCTCATTTCGCTGGCTCCCTTAGGAAATACATGTGCATCATCACATCCTTAGGCTTTCTTTGTTGTTAGTGAGTCAGCCCCCAAAAACCAAAATTCCACTTGTTCACATGACTGTGAATTACGTAGACGGAGTAGAATTTGCAGATAACAACTGTCCAAGGAAGCTGTTTTTGATGAAGTCTTTTAGATGTTCGAATAGAGGTGGTGTGGGGAGACAGAGAGGGATGCTATGTGGAAGTCCTCAAGGTCCTCAGCATCCCTCTTAGACTGCTTTCCATCTCTTTGTTATCTGGCTGCTAGGTATGGCAGCGGTTTAGAAAAGTGTGTCAGAGTTTTAAAGCCCTAATTTATTGTCCCTCTCAGCATGCAAATCTCATAACTTTCTAGTTAGCGACTACTGGTTTCATGTTTACACAGGGAGCGGAGGAAGAGAAACTTCACACATCCTCTCTCTCTCTCTGGGCCACTCTCCCTCTCCCTCCCTCAGCCTGTCGGCTCCAGTGCCACCTCTGCACAGTCGCACCAGAGGGGTACCTCAGGCGCCAGCCTGACCCCCACTGAGACTAACGCCATTGGTCACGGCCCCTCTACTCTTCCCCCCCCTCCTCCGTCTATCCCAGACATGGCCACAACCTTCCTTCATTAGGTTTACTTCAGCCCCCTTTGCCCACATACATGTAAAAAAAAAAAAAAAAAAGAGTAAAAGTAAAAGGGGTGGTTGGTCGGAGGCTTAAGCTCACCTTCTCCCAAAAGACCCCCAAACCTGCCTTTGAACAATTTTTTGGAGACTTCCCCCTCTTAAATCTTCAAGTAGGAAAGGTCCCCCATCATTGTAAAAAGGATGAATCTGGAAAAATGCAATAAATCTGAGATCACAGGCACTCTCTGGCCCTAGATAAATTCTTGCACCTCGGCCTGGCCCGCCGCACACATCTGCCTTGCATTTAGACACTTTTACATGGCAGGAGTCCACAGGAGCCTCCAGTTCCCAAGCCTTTCTGCTCAACCCTGCGCCCCTGCTCCAACACGCACATGTATGTCGACACAAGCACCTCCGCAAACAGACCACCGCTCCCCGCCCCGTGCCCGGGCGTCACAGGTTCGCACTCTCGTGCGTCAACACACAGAAGCATGTCAAACTTTACAATGTGCTGAACTGTCACTTGGATAACATGCTCGCTGTGTCACTGACATCTCAACCCAGAGCCCTTCTTCTTCTTTTCTTCCCGTTTGACAACTCTAAGGACGGCTACTGAACACAGCGCCCCCCTCTGGACCTGTCAGTGTTCCTGGGCTCAGTTCTCAGTGGCTGTCAGTGGAAACATTTCGTTATCTATGTCACCAAAAGCTCCATAATCTGCCCTATTATATATCTTAATCCACATTTTCTCTTTTTTTCCAGCTCAAAAGGATCATTCAGCTGAAGAGGAACGACTCAATTCAGCACAGAGGAGGTAAGACACCAACTTTAACAACCCCAAGTTGAGATACAGTCAAAATTCTGAATGAAAATATTTATATTTCCTGTGGATTTCACTCCTCAACAAGGGAGTCAAGGGTTACAAACATCACATAGCAGTTATTTAGCATGCTTAGATTATATAGCTGGTTTCTGATAGCGCTAATGCTCACTGTTTGTATAGTTGAACGTAGTTATTAGCAGCAGCTGATAAGGTCTCCAGTAAAGACGGGCGTCATTCACAGCACTGTGTTGAGAAATTCCATTTACCGTTTTATATATGCAGTATTTTGAGTATTTCTACACCTGTGCTAACGTCTGGGCTTTTCGCAATTTGTCTTAAAGACAAATAAACATCCTTGTCAGAGACGGCAGGGGATTTCTACACACACATAATGTGCAGTGTACTGTATTTTCAGCCTGAACGCCCTGTGCTTCCTCCCCTGCAGTTCCTATCATTCTTATCTGCCATGTTTTGTGCAGAAGACTCCCGAGAGTTTTCGGAGAGATTTATAGACGTAAGACACACTGGCAGCCACTGAGCTCGCCGTCCGAGCGAAATCATATCTGGAACATTTCATATTGGAAAAAGATGGTGGAGCAGACAAACAAAGCAAATAGATTATTTTTGCCTTGTTTGGATAGAGAGCAGAATTGTTTGCTTTATATCGCAACTCTTCCACTTCCAAAATAAATCATGAAAGCACATAAAGGAGAAAGTGAAAGACGCCGGACGCAGGAAAATGGAAACTATAAACAATTAGGAAGTTGATTGCTTTGGACAATGCTATAACTCAGTGCATGGCTCCAAACTGTTCTGTTTCATGTTGCTGTTTTTAAGCCAAGAGAATCGCTGCACCTCTCGCTCTCTGTCCTGGTCCCTCACCCCCACCCTCACCATGTAGTGATAACTCTACCTGCTAAACTGGACTGACACATGTGTGCATGTGTGTGTGTGTGTGCCTTCTTGTGCATGAGTGACACCACTGTAATGAAGGCGTTGAACTTGGAGGGGAATATTGATCAAAAGGGCCCCGCAGCTGACAGCACCTTTGGCTTTAATGAAGTTTTCCTTTAATTTCATCTAAAGAGGGGGCTGGCTGACTGGCGCTAGGTAGAGCAGGAGGGAGGAGAGGGTGGGGGGGGCTCTTTCTCAGGTTCCCACAGAGCCACCTCGTAAAAGTGACACGCTGTTGATGAATATGGGCGTCAGCGGGCTCACCGGGCCCTGGGTGGGCTCTCACATCTGCACTGGATGAGGGATACTCGCACAAACATACACAACAGCAGCCGTGGCCGCAGCATTATGGTGTTAATAAAGGAAATAGACAACACATCCTCAGTGCTACCTAATACCTCAGCCTCGGCCTCATGAGGAGTCAGTGAGTTTAGACTCCTGCGAGTCAAAGCCAACCTCCAGAGGGAAGGATATTGACAAAAATTATAGCTGGTTCCAGCTGAAATTTGTTGAAGTGTCAAATGCAACTGCAGCTGACAGTTATTTTCTCAATGAATCATTTTTTCTTTAAACTGAGAGAAAAAGGTGAAAAATGTCAAACACAATCTTATGGGTTTGTCTGACCAGCAGTCACAAAAATGAAAAAAGAATTAAATTCACTATTTGATCAGACAGTTTCTAATATGAATTCGATTTTCACTGTTTTAATACTATTTTATTCAGGCAAAGTACTTGTGCGGCTGCCTGACAACATTGAACATATATGAATTTAGGCTTCTTTACCTTTTTTTTTTTTATGTTTGGAGAATTAAATGCCCAAAAGTAAATATTTTAAGTATTCCAAAAAATGTGAAAAGGTTTCATGTTGTGAATTTAAAGTATAGGACAACAAAATGCTCACATTTCACTAGTTTAATTGGCTTACATCACAATAAAATATGCATCGCAGCACAGAGCCTTCATTAGATTATTTGAACACTACTTTTTCGCATTTTTTGAGAATATGCTCATCAGATTTTATGTTTTCCACTACTCCAGTGCAACCTCCCTCTTTTGGAAATAAGTATAATAAATATTTGATTTGAATATACTGTATGATATGATATGATATGATATGATATGATATGATAATAATAATAATAATATTTAATACTACTACTATTTCATTTTTAGCCATGCTCACAGTGTGGCTCTAGGAATGTCAGTTGCTCGATCAGTCCACCACTTTGGTCCAAACTAAAATATCTCACCAACTATTGGAACTATTGGACAAAAATGGATTGCCATGACATTTTGTACAATCGCTAAAGTTACCCACTGGATGAATTATAATAGCTTTCATGATCCCTTAACTTTTCATTTAGCAATGTTATCAGGTCAAAGTTTAAATTTGTCCAATAATTTGGTTTGCTAGCTAATTACTAGCTAATTTTAGCATGCTAACACACTAAGCTAAGACGTCAACATACCTGCTAAACATCAGCATGTTAGCATTGTGATTGTAAGCATGTTTGCATATTAGAATCAAGCTAAAAGCACTGCTGTGTGTGACGTCAAAGAGCTGCCAGGGTGACTGTAGTCTCCTTGGGTACGGTCACACACATGGTGCGAAATTAACATTTGCGAATCTCACCCTCTCAGTGA
The DNA here is from genome assembly GCA_029783705.1 of Chaetodon striatus. Lineage (NCBI taxonomy): Eukaryota > Metazoa > Chordata > Actinopteri > Chaetodontiformes > Chaetodontidae > Chaetodon > Chaetodon striatus. The sequence continues at coordinate 20,415,259 of JAPZEB010000007.1, forward strand.
CTTCCATTCAGTGCGAGCAAAGGGACAAATACACATTAGCTTCCAGTGGCAAAGCAAATTTGCATCTTTGCATTATGTGAAGTTCAGCGTTGATGAACTTTGACAGACAGAGTCATAATCTTTACCAATAGCAAAGAAATATGTGTGGAGGAGACGCTGATTGTTGCCATGTCTCACAAGCTGATACTGAATGATGTTGGCTATGAAACATACAAACTGCCACACATGAGAGGTGTCGACAGTGAGTTGAGAGACAAGCATGGAATTTGAGAAAATGGATAATGTGCCAATAACATAATATTTTGCAGCAGTGGTGCAGTGGAGGGTATTCATGGGTATACGGGGTACATCCACCTTTCTTTCCTGGCTATTACAGTGTACTCACCTATCAGCCAAGAAGTCATTGGAGTATATAGAGGAGTATACTCATTTCCTCCACTCCACTCAACCAGCCCATCAACTACCACTACACCACTGTTTCATTGTCTTTGTAAGCAAACTAGTGAACATAAACTAGCAAGCTAGCAGCCTGAATATTGCCTCAGCAGGTGATGATCACTCACCTGCCTTCACACATGTGACCATGCCTTTAAGGCTAATGGACGCAAAGCCTGATTTGTAATCACATATAACACAGTTGACGTCAGTGCAGAGACCTTAAGCAAAATCTTTCACACATGTGAAACTAGATTTTTTTGTTGGCCTTAATACTAATTACTTGGGATGTCATTCCAATGAGACATCTTTGTAGCAAAGTTATTTGGCCCGTCCGTGGCGAGTGGCAATGCCTCTCCCTCAACATGCAGTTCTAATTTGTCTGCTTCATGTTTGGGTTCACTGAGGTTTTCTGGTTCTGTCCTCAGTTCCGTCTCATTAAGTTCCCTTCTCCCACATCATGCTCAATTTCATTTGGCCCAACTGCCTCCTCTACAGTCACCATGAAGTCATGGTTTCATAGATGCTAGCTCATAAGTTATTCTACTCGGGCTATTGTGTGACGACAATGGCACAAAACGGCTTAGTGCCTCTGCTGAATCAGCCAACAACACGGAGTTTACTTCTGTAATCTTTTTGCTGGGGAAACAAAGGAATGCAGAGTTGCCTGTCCAAATATTTCCCTGATTCTCACGGCTGCTCATGGTTTTGTAATGGGTCTTTTTTTATAGCTGTCAGTGAGGAATGCCGGCTGTGGCTGTGTGCTGCAGTAAACCCTCTCACGGCAATGGCATCATAGCATGGATTACAGAAGTGTGTGTGTTTGTGTGCATCTGTGTGTACAAGCGCAATTGTTCTGCGCTCGCAAATGAACAAAGGTCCGCTTGATTTTGTTTATGTTTCATAGGTATACCGGCATGTGCGAGTGTGTGTGCATCTGTTTTGAGTGAAGCGTTTGTGTATCTGCTTGTTGCATATGCTTGGGAGGGTAAAAAGGAAAAAGCGCCGTTGCTTGATTTGTGCATGCTTTGACATGATGACCCAGGGTCAGCAGAGGAGCTGATGGAGAAGAGACCCTGTTCATCATGCCAGACCAGGCCTGGCTGCAACAAAGCTACCTGGGACGGAAGGTCTGCTCGGCCAGTCTAAACATCCCAGAGCCTCTGATTTCTTTTGTAGCGTGCAGGATGATCTACAGCGTTCTCCTGTTTTTGAGCACCTCAGCATCACTGGGAAATGGGAAGCAGGCTCATGCAGAAGCGCTTTTTCTTCTCAGCTTTTAGCACACCGTCTGCGCAGCATATTGTGCTATTTTACTCGACATGAACGTGTCTTAGATTAGCGTCGCGAAAAGCCACCTAGCATCTGGAGGTCAGAGCCTGATCTGGGTGTCAATGGGACAGGGAGCATCACTTGAATCATAGCGCCCTTTTGTCAATCCTCTGACAGGCACGGCCAGAAAATGTCTTTCATGTTTGGGTTAGGGAGGGAATCTGAAGCAGCGGGCTGCTTCACATGCCATGTGTGTGCTGCTGGGAGCCTTGCAAAGAGTTCAGATTTGGTTACAATTGAATTAGGCCGAGGAGCTGGCCTACAACAGTGCCGTGCGGTCATAGTGAACAGAAAACAGAAAATCCCAAATCTGTTTATTCACACAGATGTGATGTTTTTTGTGTGCACACCTGTCTCACTGAGCTCACATGTGCGTATATCATATTCACATCTTTGACTGTCTGCCAGTAAAGACTTTCCTGGAGGTGTATGTGTGATTTCCACAGTAGTGTGTGTGTGTGTGTGTGTGTGTCTGAAGGAGCGGCGGCCTGTTCTTGGCTGTCTCTGTCTCCTTTGGCAGTCTTCCCCTGCAGGCTGTGGAGGTCAATGTGATAATGGAGCCACCGCTACTGGCTCTCCCCTGTGGCCCAGCAGGGTGGACGCTCTCCTTCCAGCTCTGGTTCTCACCTCTCTGTCTGACTCTACATCCATCATTTTCTGTGTGTGCTGTGTCTGTATCGGACTCTTTCTACCCCTCTATTCATCTGTTTTTCTTGGGCCATACACACCTTAGCTTCCTTGTGCTTTTTGACCTTAGGGTCGTCTACTGGAGCCCAATGTGAGGTCATGTATAAGAGTTCATGTGTGATAAAGACAACGCTATTTGTGCCTTTCTTTTGTTTTCCGATACAGCTTCCAGGACATGGTGAACTACTTTGGGGTTAAGCCAAAGGCTGGGGAGAAAGAAGTGACCCCGAGTTTTGTATTCATGCTATGGTACGAGTTTTGCAACGACTTCAAGAACACCTGGATACGACAAAACAAAAACATCTCCAAGGAGAGGTGAGTTTGATTCTGTTGAGTGTGCTCCATTTGTAGGAATGAAGTCAGAATATTTCTGCCTCATCTGCGTAGATTTTTACTCTTGTTCATTAAATAGGACACTTCATAGTCCCCCAAATTACATGACCAATCGTGCTTCTCCTTGTTTTTTGTCTTATACATAACGTTAAAATGTCAAATGTTCATATTAAATGTGGCCAAAGTTTCAAAGAATGAGGGAAACACACGTATGAGTAATTCCTGTGAGCAAAAACTGCTCTGAAATATCTGTTTCTAACTGCTCTTTCTAATGCTGAGATGCCACATAGTGACGGATTTCTTTATGTGGTTAGCATGTAGCTCCTGTAACACGGAGCTACATGCTAACATAAGGGAAACCAGTGTTGTTAATTTCTCCCCAATTTCAGATCGTATTTGTGCAGGAACATGTCCAATTATGAGGATTTAGGTCTAGAAACTTTTCTTGGTGATGTTTTGTGGTAGGAGGTGCTGCTATACTCCGTTGCAGTAACTTCCCGCCTGCGCTGACAGAGAGGCCAAGAGCGCAAATATAGAAGACTTTGAAATGCTGACCAATTACAGCTGTTTCAATTGATCAAATTGGTAATAAAAAAAAACATGGGCCACTTTAAATATCATGTAGAATAGTGGGACTTCAAGGAGAGAAGTGACAACAACTCTCTGAGAATCAGCTGTCTGTTCTCAGTCAACTGATTTCAAATGTAAACAGTGAAGCGTTGTGCATTTTAGATTCACATGATTGCAAACAACCTATAGAAACATGGCTGATATCCTCTGCAAAGCGAGATGGTGGAAAGATTTCTGTAAAATATCTCATTTCTCAGCCAGTGATGTACTCCAACTCTGCAGCAAACTGACACTTAACCATTTCATCCTCGGGTCATACGTCTTCTCCGTCACCTTCCTATAGGTGCTTAATGACCTCTGGACATCACGTCAAATTAACACTAATTGTGATGTGCAGATATGCTGAATTAAAGCAGAGGGGGAGGCCCCCAAAGAGGAGGCAAACAGGAGTAGCTGAGGCCTCGGCCCTTCTGTCTGAAGGACTGGGGCCTGAATTTACGATGTTTCCTCTGACCTGAGGCGTCACGTCGGGGGGAGGCATTCCACCGAGGGACGGCAGACCCTCCTGGCGGCCGCCTGGCTTTACTAGCAGGCGTTATGGGAGAGCTGATAAACACTGTAATGATGCTGGACATGCAGCCCATAAGGCAGGAGTGCTGCGCACGCAGAGATGACAACGGGACTGAAGCTGTTCGCTACTGTCCCTCAGATCTGCGTGGTCATTTTGGGTTGCAGCTTCATGGCTCCTCACACATACCATCAATCTTACATTTAGTGTCCTCGGACCGTCGCTCTCTGTGACATAGAGATCCATGTGCACTGTCTTAATTGTTCACTGGGTAATCGTGTCCCACGCTACTCACAGCTGATTGTGCTTATGTACAATTAACTTTATTTTAAATACTGTTTGCGCTCTCATAAAAGCCAAGTGTTTTTTAAAGGCTGCCTCATTATCTCATCAACCCACTGTCATTCTCCACCGCTTCTCACTTACAGGGCTTCCACTGACCGCAAACTCCTGAGAGGATCTGTGTGCGTATGTGTGTGTGTGTGTGTGTGTGTGTGAGTCTCTACATGACTCCATGACACAGGGTGCCCCAGGGAGATACTTAAATGTCTTGCCCTTACAAACAGCTTCACTGGAACACAGTGATGAGAGGCTTCTGACTTCATATTGTTTTCACAAGTCTCATGATTTAGTTCCAGAGCGTCTGCAAATATGAAGTCCTCGTGTATTTTTTTTTCCCCCCATAGGTTGAAGGAAGCCCAAGAAAACATCAAGAAGATCACAGCGGAGAAAAGAGTCGAAACCAAGAAGATCAATGCCAACAGTCTGGTAAGAGCCGATCTGCGTACAGCTGAGAGATGGAATTTCCCTTTAAGCTGCTCTTTCTTGTGTCCGCGCTGAAATCGATACGCTGAATCTTTTCGCAACTCTCGCCAACAGAAAGAGAGGTTGCGGCAGAAGGAAGCCGGCGTGTCTTCCAGCTGAGTGAAATGACGAGTGACACAGCAAAGGAAGAAATGAGGAGTGCTTGGAGGAGGAGATGGCGGATCAGAAAGTGCGCAGGCCTCATCTCTCCTGCGTTTACCACCTGCCTCAACAACAGCAGACTGCCCTCTGCGCCCTGTACGGACACAATAAAACCTCGCTGGACTCTTACTACTCCCACTGCCGTATCTCTGCCCTACTAACACCCACCCATCCACACCCCACCCTTCCTACAACAACCTCATGTTGAGCATTTTCTGTCTGCTGTACAGATTGAAGCTGGGCCTGCAGCGAGGATGCATGGCTGACACAGCCCAAGTGATGAGAGTCTCAGAGGCCAAAGGTTGATCTCATTCATCCAGCAGGGCGTGACCTCTGAGTGCCCAGCTTGTGAAAGGTCTCAAGGGGTCAGTGGGACTGAAAACAGCTGACACATCCAAGAGGTTCTTTCTAGTTCTACGAGAGCTGAGAAACCGTGTCTTTCTGACCTGTATCGGAACGATGAAGCTCCTACATATTCAGAGTTTTATGACGTGGTAGTCGCTGTTATGTGGCTGTCTGAAGATCTCACAGACAGATCTCTGCTTCTGGAAGTGGTAAAAAAAAAGGCAGTTGCTAGCGTTCTTTGCTGTAGCGAATAGCTTTTCATTCACCACGGCTCATTAGAAGTCTTGTAAATATGTCTTTGTCCTAGAATCGGCAGGGACTGTGCAGCGTTGTGGAGTTTGATAAATGATCTGCGCTGGGCTTCAGATGAAGACATGTTGCGTATAAAACTTGTGGAGGTTCAACTGTAATGTGTAGCACTGCACCAGGCTGACCTCTCCTGGGTGACGGCCAGAGAGGAGCAGAACGTGGCAGCGAGCCCCCCCCCCTCACACGCACATAAACATGTACTTAAAAACATCAGAAGAACACAAGTTTTGGCCGTGCACCCCCTCACCCAAGATGTTAAATACACATTATGCAAAATTGTAAATCCCTCATTGAGTGCTGTGCGTCACATGGTGTCCAGCACACCTTTAAGCACTTTACTGCTTGCGGTAGCTGTATGTCGTAGCTCGCTAGAAAGCCACACTCCCCTGTTATGCTAACTGCGTGCATTTTTTAAAAATGTCTTGCACTTTTTTTGCACCTCTTTTCCTATGCAAGGGGACGTTTTTCCTTGTCGGTTGATTTAGGAATTGTGTTGCTTCATGATGAAATCCTGTTTGATTTTTATTTCTAAGAAAGTCTATTAAAGTGTATGTTTTATTTTCACAAAGGTAAGATGTAACCACGCTCCTGTGTCACTCAAGAAAAGTCTATTTATGTAAGGAAAGATTTATTTTCTGCCAAAAAGCATCAGCTTTGTTCCCTTTAGAGGATGTATTTGTATGAGTTGTAATCGACTGAGACGCTCCCTCAGAGGTCAGTCAGATGAAAGATATATTTTCACATGGATAATACTTAATAGTAATGTTGTGCCCACTGATTTATGAACGCCATGATTTGTGGAATTTAAAGAATTTGAATGAAGATTGCCTTTTCTGTTTGGTTTTGGAGAAATGAGGGTTGTATTTTGAGTATGGAGAACATTTAAGCATATCACCTGAAGCCATGTGAGTTGTTATACCTCAGACTTCCATTATCAGAGTATCCGTAAAACTGCACCTTGGATTACTTTTTTTTAACCCTCCAAAGTCTTTCACATGTGCCATTTATTTTGTAAAAAAAAAAAAAAAAAAAAGAAGAAGATATTTAATAAACTGCTATGTTTTACTTCAGAGGGTTTGAAAAGCAAAAAAAAAAGAGCTGATACTGACCAAGGAACTGCTGTAGCCTCTACTGTATGTATGTCGGTTAATGTAACCTTCAGTAGCTCTCGTATAGGTGCTCTGTAATTTTATGGAATTGTTTTAAATTTCAAGAATAAACTACTGGATGCCGAACAAACTGGACCGGTGCCTCTAATATTTCTTCTGTCAACACCTCTGTTAGGCAGGCTTTTTAGAAGCGCCGAGCAGATGTGATATTTATGTAAGAAACTTGAGTCATCAAAGAGGATCTGATGACTCAGAATTCAGCTGCAGCAGCAGCCTCATTTTTAGACATTAAAACTTGTTCCTTAAAGACTCCTATTTTAGGAATCTGCCAGTTGGGAATGTGTCACGCCAGCTGAACTTTGTTAAGAGATTTTAGCACATTTTTATGAGATGGATATTTAAGTGTTTTAGTGTGTTTGTTGTATCACAAAAATACCAGCAGTCATTCTGTGCCTTACAATGAAGATTTAGAAAATTAGAAATTAGATTTTGAATTTTTTCTTCCACTGTTTTCAGTTCTGACTGTAGTTTTACACGAGTGGGGATTTCCATTTTAACACAACTTTTACTAAAACATCAAATTAATCTTACAGATTTAGGCTTAGATATATATTTATTATAAGGACAGTAGTGGAAAATAACAAAGTAAATTTACTCAAGTACTGTACTTAAGTAAAATTTTGAGGCGTGTACTTTATTTTCTGCAACTTTATAATTTTACTCCAAGACATGTATTGCAGATTCAGATTAATAATACAAATTATAACCAACAAATCCATTGTAATGTGATATTATAGATTTAAATAAAACTTTATTGATCCATGAGGAAAATTAAAGTAAAGTAGCTCCTCCTTTCGCTACAACATTAAAATGGTGAATACATTAATTTAATAATGTTTATTTATCCTAAAATGGCCCATTATGCACAATGAGTGTTTTTACTTAACTGAAATATATTTTGATGCTTGTACTTTTTTACTTAAGCAAAAATTTGGATGCAGAACTTTTGACAGAATTTTTCCCTTGTGGCAGAATTATATTACTTGATGCTTTCACTACTATATTAGAGTGATATTCAATATGGAAGGCTGAAGAATAACGCCTTTTCTAAATAATAAAAATTAAACTTTTTAACAAATTCATTAAAGGAAAATTGGAGAAATCCCACATCATTTGCACTTGAACGCCACATTCCTTCTTTTTAGTCCTCCCATAGATTTGTGAGCCAGGTAAGAAAATATATTGAAGTTAAATGACATCATTTGAAGGGATAATTGGCGCAGGTAACTGCATCTTTAATCATTAAACTGACTGCTTTTACGATGGCTTTTATTCCAGGCTCTGAGCGCAATCTCTCCGCAGGCTGCGGCTCCACGCAGGGGGAGCGCAGCACATGATGAGCGCATAATTTAACATTTCGTTAAACACACCTTCCTAATTCACATCAGATGTAAAGCAGCAGATGATATACACAATATTCCAACATCCGTTTATTTTATGTTTCCATGGATAATTTAATCAAAGGGATAAACAAACCGGTTACATCAAAGATGGCTTTACATTTGACAACTATTTAATCTCGATGCTGTAGAAACCATCGCTGTACACTGTCCGGTCAAACTAACACAGAAGCCTCTACAAAGTCTCTACAAGTAGGCACCAAACTTACAAAAAAAACTTAGCTGATAAACTTCGAAATTCACAGAAAGATTCTTGAAATATCGAAATAAAATCACATTTTTTTTTCCATTTACAAATATCGCAGCTCATCCATCAAATTCCACACAGTGGAAACATCCAGTTAAACAACCAAAAAAATATGCACACACAAAAATAAAAAATGGACAGGCGTGTTTTCCTGTCCCCAAAAGCCTTTTGATTTATTAAATAAACCGGGGTTATGCAGTCCTCTCGGGGTGAGGAAGCCGTGCGTAAAACGTGCCCATTCCAAGTTCCCGTGCAGTGATGCTTTGCTTCAAACTTGGCAAAGTGGTGAGCAGTGAAATGTTCGTTGCAGTTCATAAGTCGCATGTCCATATTTGTTCACACGTTGTGCAAGAAGAGGATCATTGTAGCCTACATGTGCGAAGCCTTCATGGATGCTTCTTCCTAGATGGAGACAGACACGTGTTCTTGGCTGTGACCGCCTGTCTTTATTTTAAAATCCTGTCCGCAAAGAGTAAGAATATGAAAAACGCACAACACTTTTCTTTAGTCCAGGTCTATGGATATACAGCGGCACTGTTTGACGCGCTGGATGCGTTTCTTCTTGGTGGGTGGCTGCTGGTCCGGACAGTTTAAAGTAAAAGTCATGGTGGTAAAACGCTTTGGCTTGCAAAACGAACAGGACTGGAAGGCACCCTCCTCCCTGCGGATGTGCCGGGGGATGTAGAAGGAGTTGCACTGTCCGTAACAAAAGCGGTTGATGATGGTGCGGCTGACGCAGCCCTCTTCGTGGATGGTCTGCTTTAGTGGCTGCGTCTTGCACCAGTCCCGTTTCAAATACTGGCGCTCCGTCACATGTAAAGCTTCCTGGCTGGACTCCAGCACCTCGTCGGCCGGTGAGGATGAGCCCTGCCTCTGGCGGGACCCGGAGCCCGCCTGCGGAGGCTGCGGTTGCTGCTCCGATTCGTTTGGGTTGTTTTTGTCAGGATGAGGAATGGCGCCTTGTGAACCTCGGTTTCTTTTGGAATCCACGGGAGAGGATAGCAACCCCATGATGAAAACCATACTGCAGAAGATACGCGTTGAGTTGGCCATCCTTGGGGAGAAGGAGAAAATAATTCATCACATATACCGTTTCAACTCTGGACGGGTTACGCACAGCTGTCAAAGCTTTTACGCTGCGTAAAAACGCACAGATAGGGCTTGGTTTGAAAAACAAAAACGCATGGAAATCGAGACTGTTGTTCAAAACCAATACAACTATATATTTAAATTATGACTAGTCTAAATATCTCAGTGAAAAATATAATATCTCTTATGTTCCATACTTTAATAAGGCTGTAAATCATCTGTTACCTAATGGAATGCCATCAGATTTAGCCAAAGTGAAAGCATATAAACTTTCTTCTGTGTTTAATAAACCATCTGCGTATCCACACATGCGCACCAGTGGATAACAAGTATGCAATTTTGTAATTTCTATAAGCCATAAACCAAATAAAGCTCAAAATATAAGTGTGGGAAGACGATGCGCGTGAGTTTTATATCCTCAAACAGTCCAAATGTACTCACCTGTTCGAGCCTCCACTGCCACAAGTGCGATGATCTGATCCTGTCAGTCCTCTACGGCACCTTCCGATGTGATAGGCACCTACTGCTGTCGACTGTACACTGGCGGGGCTGTGGATGGGTGGGAGACTAACCGCTCCATAGACAGGGGCCAGGGGGTTTAATACAAATTGCTCCAGCGCCGGACTGTCTCCCTTTTAAATGTCTGCCAGCTGAGATGTGCACAACAGTTCCCCCTACATTATTGGCTAAGCACGATGTAGGGAAAATCAAAACTATCCGCCCCCTCAACACTTCCCTGAACCCACTTCAAGAAAACAGACAACCGAGGAACAGCGAGGGCAGGCAGGGAGGAGGAGGAGGAGGAGGAAGAAGAAGAAGAAGAGGAGGAGGGCGAGACGAGTCGAGAGCGGACAGGCCTGAAGTTTAAGCGCACATGGAAAAAGTAAAACTCATCCTTTTCCTCTCTTTTTAATCAGAAGGAGCAGACTGATAATACTGTGCAATATATCACAGTTATAAAACTGAAATGAGGCGTTCAATGTCCTCTCGTAAACTATGGTCATGCAATCTAAGGATTCTTAGAAGTAACAGATTGGGAAGTTCAGGAACGCAGAATGGTATAGTGTACATACAGTATTCTTTGCTCCATTAGATAGCCATAGCCTTTTAATTAATTATTGTACATGTCCCCAATGTACGTTTGTTTACATATGCCCAAATTAGGCCACTGTGCAAAAGAGTTATCAGTAAATTGAAGTGAACGTCTTTTATTAGCCTTATGGTAAAATTAATTACAGACAAAATATTGGTACTTCTTTCTAATGCAGCATATTTAATGAACGGTTTATAAAATGTAAGTAAACTAACGCTTTATAAATCAGTTAAAGCCAAAATCAGTTGTTGGGTTGCCAGGTTGTGAACTGTCTCTCTGGCTGATGTTGAGTAAAATGCAGTTATACTGTACATGCTGGAAAATTATTTAACTACACTAATAAGCCATGAGGTTGGAGTGATGACTGTTAATAAGTTGTATATTAGTTGATTTTGGTAAGAACAGGCTGCAGGTTTTTCATAAACGTTAACCCTCCATTAGAGTATCTACTTTATTAGCTAAATCAAGTGTCCTGGTGAACTAGGATGAACACTAGCTAAAGGGATTTTTCACAACCTGGCAACTAAAAAGTGACGTCTTAAAGGCTTTTAAATGCTGTATGAATGTAAATTAGTTATTTATATGTATATAAAGTTGCATTCTCAGGCCTTATAATACTCTGGACAGTTAAACTCCAGCACTCGCATTGATGTTGGTTTTGGGTTAAAATATCCCTCTGAGACCCAGAGTCCTCAAATGAGGACATCACATTTTGGCTTTCCTTGACCTTGTACTTGATTCTACTTCATTCTATTTAGCTTAAACCTGTTGTCCTTGTTCGTGGACACTTTTTGTGCCATCTAGTGGTAGTAAGGACACAATACACTAATCTATGTAAAAACAAGATGGCAGCCATCTCTGCCAAGTCAGTCTGCAGCTGATCCTGACACAAAAGTTGACAAGGTCCAAAACCTGATCATAGTTTATGGTTGAAACTTGTTTAGTTATGATTAATAATGTTTGTAGTTTGATATGGCAACAAATTTGACCAATTTTAGCAACAGTACCAAGATAAGATACTTTTAATTAGGAAGTACTTGTTTGATATTGGGACTTTATTATCATGTTATTTGAGGACTTTGGGACTTTATTATCATCTCGTTTGAGGACATTTGGACTTTGATATCATTGACAAGTTGGTTTTTTTATACTTATCAGATCACACTTATTCCGAATAGCTAGGAGAAATTAAAAATGCATACCAAACAAAGGTTTGAGTCTCAGGAGGATATGTTCTAACACAAGGTGGCTACTCTGCAGTGGGCTGTGTATGATTACTTTGTACTTTGACTTTGCAGCGTTGGCAGTAAAGCATACAAATCTGTCCATGCACAAGTATATTCTCTATTATCCTCTGAGACGTTTCCTTTTTTGAATTTTGAATCCATAGCTAGCTAACTAGGAAAAGGCACTAGATGAAGAGCTGCATGTGGCTCTTGAGCCGCTGGTTGCTTACCCCTGCACATGTGTAACGGGTCAAAAATATTCTCAGTGGTTAACTGATTAACCGTTAACCATTAACATCCCTAATTGTAATATGTTTTTTTCTCGCCCAGCCCTAAATATACTTTTGAGAGATAAACCACAGTCTTCAGAGAGCCTCACGATCAGAATGGCTACTTTCCTTATCCTCCCCTTCCCACCCTTCCCTCACCACTAAGAGTTAAAACCAAAACCCAAAATAAACTGACAGATCTGACCTAGATTATGAGAGGCAAATCTATCTAATTAATCTTTCAAAAAGCTTGAGGGCGGGAAATAAATAGGTCTACATGTTGCTGCAGAGTCCGATTTAGTCAATCTCCCACCTGCCATTACAACATGTGTCTGTCAGTGGCTGCCAGGTAGCCTCCAGCGTCCCTCCTCCAATTAAACAATTACATCAATTTAACCTTCTCTCATGTACACAGCCGCTCATCTGTAGAATTTGGAGAGTATTCCTCCACCACTGCAACTGCTCCCCATTTCATTTTTTCTCCTCAGGCAATCAGCAGAGTCGAGATTTTGTTTTACTGCGGGGGCCTGTCTCAGCCAAAGTGTGGCCAAAGCTACAATTGAAGTGTTTTGCTCCATTTGCAGTTAAATAAATGGGGGTACACTGAGCCAAAGTGGGTGTCAGCACACAGCATGGGGGAGCACGCAGGCGTGGAGCATGTGATTGGAATATATGGCTCAGGCGGTTTGCCGGATGCTAGAGGTCTCATCAAGCCTGTGTAAATGTTTACCCTGCACACAGTTTCCATTTCAGCCAGCGGCCCAGCATCACCTTACCACTTAGTGGTTCGTAGGTTTCAGTTCTGTCAACGCTACCGTCTCGCAGCTGGCGTGGACTGCAGGTACGGCATCGACGGCCGGCTTGTTGCCAGAGCTTCTTATGACATTGGCTTTGCGTGAGCACGTCTCCAGCTGCTGTTTACCTTGTCTCATTACATTACCTCATTTATGAATTAATGGCTGGGTGTACATGTGTCCCACTGTCCCTGAATCATTAACAGAGAAAGGTAAATTGCAAATTACACAGATTCTGTTTGTTTGCTGCCATCGTCTCTTAAAGATGGCGTCTAATGGGGGGAGATGGGGGAGGTGCTTACCTCAGTATTTTACATTCAGAGCCTCTGAATCACGACTGCAACTGTACATACAGTCATAGCTGCTTGAATTAGATCAGAGACACTATCCTACATGAATCTGTCTTCTTTTTGGAAGTCTCACAGAAATTCCTCTTGGTCAGGGGTGCCAGTTTTGATTAGCTTTGCTTCTGGTAACTAAGCGGTTTATTTTTAACAAAAATGAACACACAAAAGGACGTGAATTAGAAGAGGTCTTTCTTTAAATCCAGAGCTCCATTCACTCAGTGAGCTTTAGTACCAGATTTCAAAGCACTGTCCATTCAGAGGTGGAGAAATTTCAATGTTTTGTGATGGAGAGTTGCCTTTTATTGTAAGTTCCTGTTGGCTTTGCTGACAGACAGCCAGCTAGCAGCGTTAGCGTGGGGAAACATAGTGCCTACTGCCCACCCTCTCGTCTCCGGTGGTTAGCTAGCCTTGGATGCTCTGCACTGTGCATCATCTGGAGCTAGCTCAAGGTGCCGCTTATTCACGATTAACGCTGGAAACGCTAAACCATTTCTGCGGAAATATGGTTGCCACCCTCTACTCTCCTCCCAGGTAGCCCTGATGAGTAAGCGCCTTCATTTTGAGAGGCAAAACCCCTTTAGCATTGTTGACTGTTAGCACAACTAGCCGTGCTGACACTGCTAACAGTGCTAACACAGCTAGCAGTGGTAACGTAGTTAACAATGCTAAAGGGGTTTGGATGCTTAAAATCAAGCCACTTACCTTAGGGCGGGAAAAATGTTTCCACAACATTGCTGTTGGGTTGGGAATTCGTTAATGGTAATCATTAAATGAGTGGTTTGTCTAGCTAACGTTAGCTCTCACTAGACCCTGTTGTTGCACAGTGCAGTAGACTGAAGAGCAACAAAATTATCCTGTAGACCATCATGCGTAACCGTTCAAAAGTATAGAGTGATCCAAGAATGGGTCCTAAAACCCGGAAATGAGTTAGCATTTATGCACTGGCGGTTTGCTCGTCTCAGAGTCAATGGGTTTGTGGTTCAATGCCTGAAATAAGGTCTTTGTTTTGCACAAGCTTAAGAGACTTTCACATTTTGTTCTACGACATAAAATACGTCAGTAAACAACGAGTCATGAAATTTGAAGCTTTTATGTGTCTTAAAAAAGGTGGCTGCAAACAAGTGGCCGAATGAGACGACAGCACGTCATCACACTGATCATGGCTTTACAGCCGCGTTGTGGTAGGGATGTTAAACCATGCAGCTGTAGTGTAGTTTGTTTATAGCCTAACGTTAGCTTTTTACTTCTGATGATTACATTCGGGCTTCAAAAACAATAAAAGTTGTGTTAATTTATGAACAAAAAGTCTAAGAATCATCAACATTTGTTTGCCACAGAGCTTATTTTTGGCAGTAATCCAAATTCCAGTGGAAAAATCTCGTAGGCTTTTTGACGAACCACTGCGATGCTAACTTTCATGTCGGCCTACAGGAAAACGTCATCCCTGGGGCGCTCTATTCTCAGCGGTTAACTGTTGACATCTCCACTCC
>JAPZEB010000007.1:20430027-20454273 GCA_029783705.1 Chaetodon striatus
ATTAATAATGTTTGTAGTTTGATATGGCAACACATTTGACCAATTTTAGCAACAGTAACAAGCTAGGATGCTGTTAATTAGGATGTACTTGTAGTATAATGAACCCATAACTCATGAGCAAATTGTCTGTTGGTGGATATCCTGTGCAAGTTGATAATTTTTACATTTCAGAAAGTTGTAATTTATCTGTTGAACAGATGGCGTCAGCCCAATTAAATTGTCTGTAATATGTATCATAGTGCAACGCCTCAAAGTGGAGAATCAGACTAATAAAACACACAGTGTGCTACTGTCACAGCAGTGAAAAATAATCATAATGATAAGAAGCAGCTTCTTCAGTAACACAGATTCTGAACACAGCCTTTTGTCCAAGTCCCATCTATCCTACTGCACATGAAAAGCACGCGATCCTCCCAATGGGCTGTGGAGAATAAATCTCAAGGAATGATTTTGACCTTCACCCTTCCACTGTCTACTCTTCAGATTCTTTACAGGAAGAAAAAAAAAAACGCCTCGGCCATTCACCTCTTTCATGTCAACATAAGTCACCGAGGCAGATCCGTTCAGCCCTCTCAGTAGTAGCTGGGCGTTTCAGATACCTGATTTTATACCGAGCCAAAAGAACATTTTTTATTCTATGAGGGAATCTCCAGAGATGCAAATGATATCTTTTCAAATGTACCAGAGCCAACTCTGTCCAAAGAAATACTCCAAACAAGCAGAATTACATTATATCAAGATGTAGTTGCAACAGGTCACTCTGGGGTTTTGACAGAGTAAATTCCTGAGCCTTATCCCAGTATGAACACTTTACTGGACATGTCAGTGTAGTATTGTGTAAGCTGTGGTTGTACAACTCCCCCTTGTGGCTCCAACAGATGCCAATTATTTATACAAACCAGAGGAATTCAACTGAAGAGAAACAAGTTGGTGTATGTTGTTTGATTTTATTTGTCTGAAGCAGTTCACATGGCAAAGCACTTTACTGGCTGATGGTTTTGAAATGAATGGACTGCGATAGACAAGATTATGTGATCAATACTGTTTGGCTTTTTTTTTTGTCATAAAATCCAACAAAGGTGCACTTTTTTCCATCTTTTTGTTCCTGACAGGAAACGGTAAGAAAAAATATTCTGTAATGAAGAGACATCTTCAGCTGAAGTAAACAGTTTTTTAACATCTAGCTAAGGATTAGATATAAAATGCATAAATAAAAGCAGAAGACTTGATCTAAACATTTCCAGTCACACCATCAATCACATTTCACATAATTTGGCCTGCTCGCTACAGTCTAAACATCCTAAACTTGTTTTACTGGAGTAAAACAAACATAAGGCATATGAACATCTCCCATTAAGGCCCTAACACAACACAACCAGCACCTACTGTAGCTTAAAATAAATTAAAACCCCTGAAATATGGATAATATAAAAAGGAATGTTTAATGTTTTGTCATCCTAGCAGACAGAGGGCTGCACAGTGAGGAGGAAGATTTTAAGCTATAAATCTACAGGCTTGGTGGCAGACAGCAGTCGTACCTGGTTGAGGGGGTTTTTAGGTGAACCTCTGTAATAGTTCATGTCCTTCTCTACCACCTGCTGCACGAGAGGCCTCTGAGCTCCTGATAGATCAGAGTCAAAGCAGTCCACTTTGGTCTTTGGCTGGACCTTGTTGGTGACGTCGCCCAGAGCACACACCTTGGACTTCCGGGCCAAGGTGCTTGGCTTTTTGGGTGGGATGGGAGGTGGTTTCTTTTTGGGCAAAACACTGTTGGACAGTTCCACTTGTGCGTCTCCCAGGTAAGGCTGGAGCTGTGGACGAGGCGAGAGGCCACTCTCCAGGCTCACTGCCTTCACCACCAGATCAGTACGGCCGATGGTCGTGGGTCTCCTGCTCTCTCCCAGCAGAGAGTTAATCCTGCGGACGGTCTGGCGCACGGGGGTGCGCTGGAACTTGAGCGGTGATCTAACCTGTTTGGTGTTGGAGCGTCTGGGAGAAAGAAGGGTGAGCCTGTTGAAGTGATGAATGTGATCCATCACCCGACGCTTCTCATTCTCCAGACTGCATTGTTGTTGGTTTTGGACTATGTTGCTGCTGTCTGGGGAAGATTCATTTTCTTCATGTACCGCGCTGACTGTAGCACCAGTCTTAGGAGGTGTACTGAGCTCGTGTCTTAGATCACGGCCCAGCTTGTATGGAGTGGACTGCAGTCCAGAGGAGACACCCAGTTTGAAGTGAGCAGGACTCTGGATGTCCAGAGCTTCAATCAGCCTGCTGCAGTTCACCTGCTCCACCTCTCCTTCATGTTCTCCCACCATAGAGCTGTTGTGGCTACTGATGGGAGCAGCACAGACAGAAACTTGATCAGCGTGTGCTGCTGAAGGACAGTATTCACCAGACTCAAAAACTACACTGTCGATATGCAAAGGCGATAAAGCGGCAATTTCAATCTGGCCAAAGGTGATGTTCTGTTCATAAGCCAGAGGGCTCTGCTGGGTGGGACAGCTGTTGGCCTCTGTGTCCACAGAAAGAGCTGTAGGAGGGACTAAGAGGATGTCTGTTGCGTTTGTCCCAGCACAGTTGCAGGGCTCCTGTATGACAGCCTGGAGGTCACTGCCTGACTCTGTGAAGGCTTTCTTTATTTTCAGCAGGGTGGGGCCGGTTTGGCTCTGTGCTTCAGTAATGCAGCCCTCGCTCTCGAGGCTCTCAGCGCTGGAAGCACAACACAGCTTCTTGGGAAAGCTGGCCACCGCTGGGGGCTTCGATATGACGATGGCCGGCTCAGACACGTAGGTGTTCTTTAGGCACATGTTCATAGGGGTTTCTGTGAAAGACCCTCCGCTGAAAGGCTGGGCTCCCAGAGGAGTCTCCGCGCTCCATGAGGTCCGGTGGACATTTGAGTCACACTGGGGGGTCAGCAAGTTGTCTTCAGACTTACTGATGTATTTGGAGCCTGAAAAAAAAAAAGGGGGATATTAGAGAGCATTAAAACCCAAAAGAATACTTTAATAGAAATATCTTTTATGAGCAGTTTATTTGATTTCTTCATGGTACTCACTTTTGGATTCTGCTTTTCTAGGCAGAACCGATGGACTGAACCCTGTCTCTTTGGTGAAACAAAAACTGGTGGTGCTCTCCTGAGTGGCGAGTCGCCAGCCAATGGACTCAGATGCCTTTATCACCAGCATGGAATGAGAAATGAAAGATGAAAAGAAACTTCAGGGAGGAGGAAGCTTTAGTGTTATTCTTGTTAAGAAGGACCCCAGAGGCGTTACCCAAAATGCACCATTAACATGTTAATTCGATGACCATTGGGGTTAGTTCTTCAGAGGATGATAAAAGTCACTCAGAAGAAACAAGATAGTGGATGTGTTGATCATCAACTCTTTATTAAGTCATGAATATACATAAAACTATAGAGCATTAGAAAGTTATGTAATGTAAACCTTTGACAACTCACCAAATTTACCCCAAAACAGATTACAATGTAATTCATTTATATACTTTTTAGTATATTATAACATTCTTTCACCTGAGTGCTTGACATAGATCTTATAGGACACAACCCTGTGGCTTTGTACCAAACAAGTATGTACACAATTTATTTTGTAATATTACAAATGAGAAAAAACATGTCACATTCTTTTAAAATGGTGCATGCATTATTTTAAGAAATGTTAAATGTTAGCTACTGATAAGTAAACTTAGAATGTCACACAATAAGAAAGTGCTAATGTGCAACAATTAACCCCAACAACACACCCCATGTGCAAATGTTTCTCGATCTGAATACAGTTAATTGCAGCATATGCCTGAATGCAACTGATTGAAACCAGTTGTTAGCGTCTATCTATGAAACAGATAAGTAGAAGTCTATCTGACAACCACACTTACAGCCTCCTTGCTGCTCTTCCCCAGGCTAAAACGCATGCGCAGAGATTTGCGTGGTGCTTCTTTCTTGCCAACTTTAGGAGAAAAGCAGCCAGCTCTTCCGGATTCAACTCTGAAAAGGATATACATTCAAACAATCGTCAGCATGAGATTAGAGTGCCACGAAGCTGAGTTAATGTTTTACAAACTCTTATCTGTCTGTATAGTATAGAATTTTATAGTTTATTTTATGGCATTGCTTTGTCTTAGTTCTTTTTATTCAGTGAATGTACCGTGAATGTCTGTGACATCTCCCTGACAAAAAAAATTCACAATTTGTAAATTCTGAAGGACAACTGGAGGACAAAGAAATTGTGTACCTGTTGATGGCATTTCTGTTGCTAAGTCGTCGGCTCTTCCTCCTCGAAGAGACAGCTGACTGCCTTCTAGACTTCCCAGCTGACGACAGCGTATTTTGGGAAGAATCCAACACCCCTGAAGCACTGTAAGCTAAAGGTTAAAAAAAACAACAACACATGAACTTAACTACACGCTTTAGAGATAGCAGAGTAGTTGATTCCCATTTGGTCAAATAATCATCAATACCTGATCCAGGAGTGGAGGTCCCGCTGAACAAAGTATTGGGAAGTAATTCTATCCCAAGGGTCTTTTTGACAGATCTACGTTTCTTGTTTGAGAATCCAAAAGAGTGACCAGATTCCAAAGGAAGCTTTCTCTTTGAGGTTGGTGTTGCAATCACAGGAGTGGCGGAAGAAAAGACTGGCAAAATCACAAATGAATTAATATCTTCAGATGTACAGTATAGGATTTACCGTTTGATATTTGAAAACATTACAAAGATGATTCGGGGCCAAAGCGCTGAAAAGAGTTAGCAAGGACTGACTGAAATTTGCGGCAGATGATCCATGCAAACGATAGGCAGACAGGCAAAGAAAACATAGCAAATTAATTTAATATAATAATTTCACTTTATTGACATGACTTATGTTCATTACCAATGCAATGCAATGTTGTGGATCAGTGCTATTTGAAGCACACCATAAGATTAAAGTGGAAATAGACAACGTTTTTGCCTTAACGTATCATTATCAAGTCAGTGCTGATTGCACTGTAATGGCTATAGAATAATGACACCATCAGTGTTTAGACTGGTTCCCTATGAGCCTTGTGTCGCTATGAAATTCTGTCTGCCACGAAATGAAGGCTCAATTCGCGGCACAAAAGAAGTGCATCAACCATTGCACAACCAAAACAGGAGGAGGATAGCATTTCTGTTTTTACCCTGGTAGCTATCCTCAGTTACAAAAGAATATCAGTGTAAGTTATTTGCAGTTACTTTCCCCATTAGTGTAAACGACAGGCTGTGGAACATCTGAAGTATGGTAGGTGCTGCACACTGAAAAAAACGGAAAGAGATCTGATTGTCTTGATGACAGTGATGCCAACAATAGCACCATTTGGAAATGTCAGGGGGGTAAAATTGTCTGTTTCCACTTTAAATATGAAGTAAATTAAAGACTTTGATTTCTGTGTGAAGAACAGAGAGCTTGCTGTTTCATGTGCATAGCAGATGGATAAATAGAGTATCATCAAGCTATATGACAGGCAATGTTATCTCATCTGACCTCAGTACCTACCAAGATTGTCTGACTGGGTGGCACTTGTGGGTGTTCTATTAGTTTTTATCTTATTCAGAGCACCATTGACCACATCTGAAATATGAGACAAACCGAACCATATAAACAGTATTTACTGATGGTGCTACTGGAAATTATCTGGCCAGTCTGAGATCTGATTTACATCTGTGCGTAACGCAGCTTTCACCAAATAAGTAAATCTCTGATGGTATGTCTTACCTCCGAAGCTGCGTCTCTGTCTTCTCTTCATCCCCGAGTTTAAATCCAGCTCCTCAAGTCCATCGTGACTAGGGGACAGAGCCCCCGCCTCACAGCCCATCATTGCTGGAACTTTCTCTTGCAGAAACTGTGGTAACACACCTGTGACACACAGACACAGCAAAATAGTAAGTGCTAGAAAAACTTCAGTGTAGACTGACATACAGATGACCTGCAGGTAAGATGCCTCATGTCATACCAAAGTTGTGGGCGTTCTCTATGAAGCAGTGCACTATGGCTGCCTGTAGCTTGAGGCGTTTCTCAGTGTTGGCGTTCATCTTCTCTGAACCGTCTCCACTATGAAGGATGTTGGGGGCCAAGATTACAGACAAGTTACTGCTATCCATCTTATTCTCCGCACTCCTGTGATTACGCAAAGAAAAACAGCAGTAATGTATATATGAAGACGAAGATAAAAAGATCGTATTTAATTGTAGATGGATGTTTGTAAATAATAAAGTGGAGAATAAAATGTTAAATGTAACAAAGGCACCTCTTAGACACATTGTGGAGGAAGTCAAAAAAGTAACGCAGGACGCTTAGGTTTTTGTCAGGTAGTACACAAGATAACAGCATGGTGGCAGAAGTCCTATCTTCTTCGGTGGCGAGCTGCTGGGCCTTGAGAAAGGCCTCCTGCAGGTCTGTGGGTAACACGGGCTCCGGCAGCTCCCTGAAGAACTGCTTCAGCAGACCAGCCACATCACAAGGAAGCGCAGTGGACAGGCACTCCTCACCCGCATCCAGTTTTGCCTGGATACACAGACAAAACACACTCTGAAAAACACTCTGTTGTGTTAGACCTCTCTAAGGGTCAAGATGCCTTAGTGAATGCAAGGTCAACTTCAGCCATCACTCACCCTGAGTGCTTTCAGGCGAATGACAGAGCCTGATTTTCTGAACAAGCCCTCTGTGTCGACGTGCGCCAGCAGTATCATGCATGCGTCGACCAGGAAGCTAAAGAGGCAGTGAAAAATCATTAGTATAAAATGTACAACAACACGGGACAAGAAATAACTTGCAAACTGTAAGCTTGAGTGGAATTAAATCAGCATGCCAACTTGCCTTGGCACGCTTCCACATTCCATATTATAGTACGGTAAGCTCTCCAGGGACACCCCGAAAACCTTTGTCTGAGGGAACAAACAAACATTAAAAATAAGGCACTGAAGGTTAGCTTTTAAACAGGAAGGCTGAACAATGAACATCATACTAATTGCATGTGAAGACAGCATATCACTGCCACACATGTTTAAGAGAACAATGACATGGATCTGTCCTGTGTTTTTTTTTCAGTGATGAATTCCCTCATTTCAGCTCCAGATTTAAGCTAAAGTTTGTGACATTTGTTTTGGATTACCACATTGAAGGCATTTCCTGCAAATGCAGAAGTTCAGTGATCATTTGAAAAGTCACAAAGTCTCTTGCAACAGACCTTGTGACTCCTGTGAGCCAATTACAAGCAAAGTGCACAAGAAACAAGCAGTGCCTTCAGTAATTTAATCAAATGACATTAAATTAAGCATGGTATATCCTGTAGAGGTTAACTGTCCTATATTTCCAAAATGTTCAGAAACACCACAACAGTGTGCGGTGAAGATTTATTAAAATAACATAGCCCTTTTGTGTCTTGTTGGCTTTGGCTTTCTATGGCTGGTAAAGAAATTTATGGTGTGAATAATCACAAGAACAGCCAAACAAAGCATGTGTAGAGACTGACATGGGTGACAACGCCTTGCGAACAAACGGGTCTCATCAGCGGGGTCAGGCTTTCAGTAATATGCAAATTTGATTCAATTGTCTAAACAATAGTCTGTCCAAGGCTGATACTGTGGGCTTGTTGATTCTCGGTCTTCCATAACATATTGTCAAGCTGAAAGTTTCAGAGTCACTGCAAATGAAGCGTATGGTAATGATGCTGCACATTTGTACTTGCTTTTCTTTACACTTACCGAGCTGCTGGTTGCTGACTTGAAGCTGGCTGCTTTGTTTTTGTTCCAGTTCTTTGTCTTTATCCCGTAGGCTGCACGGAGGTGTTGCACAGCCACTAGACGCATCACGTTTTTCTCCATGACTTTCATTTTGCACTTCTATCTTGTACTTTTAAGTAAGCCTAAACAACTGGTTCACTCTCTTTTGGCAGGATCACACTACACTGACATTCACAGCTGTATCAGTTCTGCCCTCCTGAGTCTTCCTTATTTTATCACTTTCTCCAAACCTAAGTCATCGTCACGTGGATCTTAACTGCTCACAAGACGCTTAATCCCCACAACTATTCACCAGCTCGACAGTAAGAACTACAAAGTTACTCTGAGATGTTAACGACTTGGCTAACGTCACATTATGGAGCGCACAGCCACTGTCTCGCTTCGTGCTCCGGTTGCAATGCAGTTAGCTCGCTAACGTTAGCCAGCTGGCAAGCTACATTAGCTTATAAACAAGCCCCGTACGAAATGAACAAAAACAGCTTCTCTGTGTCGGGCGACTTACATTTGGGTGTCAAACTCTTCTCAAACGGTGAACTGTAAGAATTACATCGATTTAACTCGCTAACTAGCTAACTGCATTGTGCTGTGGTTAGCTCGTCAAGTCGGTTGCAAGGATGTCTGTTTCCGGAGAGCATTCAAACAGCGGCGCTCCCTACGCTCTGCGCTGTGATTGGCTGGTAACGGTTCGAATAACATTCCACGGGGCGTGCGTTTTATACACCAGCACAGCCCCACTGGGCGGGGTGGTTTCTGTTCTGCTATATTAACCTTCAAGTGGACGCTTTATGGCAACCGGTTGACTCGGTGATTAATAGTAGTCGCATCTTTACAATGGAAAAAAAAAATACTACCGTGTTAGATAATATTGTATGCATTGTAGCAGAAAAACGCCCATGTTTGATTATGTCCCAATTATTTGATGTTTTTGTACAATTTTGTCGCATGATTTGGCCTCTGTGTACACCATTTGATAATTATTTTAAATACAATATTAAGCATGTTTACTTAGATTGCTTAAAGCAGAATGAGAAGACTGAAAATGTAAGCTTATCAGGGCAAATCCTCACAGATATTGTGACAAAGAAATTAAATGTTAACGGATTGCAACATCAAATGCTGTGAAGCAACAAATGATAACAAGACTGATTTAACTTTACACTCAATGTTGACTGGCTTCAAGAGGACCGTGTAGTGTAATCTCATGTGCAAAATTTCCTCATCTGTGGTAAAAGCCCTCTTCAGTCCAAACCCTTCACTGCTCACATTGTTATTAGCTGTATCAAATTAGTATTCAGTTTCTCAAGTGAATGTTTACTTCTGTTCTCAACCACTAGGTGGAAGCACCACCATCCATGTTACAGCAAACTCTTGATCATTCAGGTGAGGGCATAAAAGTTGTTTGAGGCAACATGACACACACTATCTGTGGTGTATATGCAGAAATCTACAAGTAAATACATAATGACAGTGTCACTCATTATTTTGTGTATTTGCTTTGATGTAAAAAAAAGCACATTACAGGGGATAACTCTCACAAGGGCTTATCTTTATTACAATAGAACATACACATATATATACAGGAGGCAACAACGTACGAATGCATGGACGGAAGGAGGTTGGCTGTGTGTTTAGAAGCATTTCCTGTGGACAATGGAGGGGCCGGCCTCATCGTACTCCTGCTTGCTGATCCACATCTGCTGGAAGGTGGACAGGGAAGCCAGGATGGAGCCGCCGATCCAGACGGAGTACTTCCTCTCAGGTGGTGCAATGATCTAGGTAGGGAGGAGACACCATTTAAGTCTTACTGAGTGTCGAATCGCATTGTTGATTAACTTAATGACCTAAAATCGTCGCAGGTCTCTCACCTTAATCTTCATGGTGCTGGGGGCCAGAGCTGTAATCTCCTTCTGCATACGGTCAGCAATACCAGGGTACATGGTGGTACCACCAGACAGCACATTGTTGGCGTACAGGTCCTTACGGATGTCAATGTCACATTTCATGATGCTGTTGTAGGCGGTCTCATGGATACCAGCAGACTCCATACCTGGTAGAAGACAAGTAAAAAGGCTGAGTCATGTCTGAGAGAAAATACAGATTTCTTAGATATGTCAAAAAATAAATGCAACAAATTACTCACCAATGAAAGAAGGCTGGAAGAGGGTCTCTGGGCAACGGAAACGCTCGTTACCAATGGTGATGACCTGACCGTCGGGCAGCTCATAGCTTTTTTCCAGGGAGGAGGAGGAGGCAGCGGTGGCCATCTCATTCTCAAAGTCAAGAGCCACGTAGCACAGCTTCTCCTTGATGTCACGCACAATCTCACGCTCAGCTATGGAGCAGAAAATTCACGTGTTGAGAAACAACACTTACACACCTCTCATTAAGCAAATTAACCTTGATGACATAGACCTACCAGTTGTGACAAAGGAGTAGCCACGCTCAGTCAGGATCTTCATCAGGTAGTCAGTGAGGTCACGACCGGCCAGATCCAGACGCATGATGGCGTGTGGCAGAGCGTAACCCTCATAGATGGGGACATTGTGGGTCACACCATCACCAGAGTCCAGCACGATACCTTTAACAAGCAGAAAAGGAGCACAGTGAGTCAGCTATGCATTCCTGTGAAGGTTTGCTCTCTTCAAGTATGTCTCACATCATAAACTATACACTGCTGCTGACATCACATGGCACACCTCAGCTGTGGACGGATTAACACCTCCCCTTGACAATAAGGTAGGAATCTATCTGTTGATGACACCCTCAGCGTGTAAATGTTCAACACTTTCTCCCTTGCCGCGCAATTTCCTCTTATTTTAGCTGACCGTAACTGACCACAGACTAAATTAAGAGGGCTGCAATGTACTGACCGGTGGTACGACCAGAGGCGTACAGGGACAGCACAGCCTGGATGGCAACGTACATGGCGGGAACGTTGAATGTCTCAAACATGATCTGCAAGAAAAAGTAAGCAGAACATTAAAGGTTTGTCTTAAGTTGAAAACAAATGCATAAAGGTGGAGCAGAGGGTAGTGAGGGTTAAATACCTGGGTCATCTTCTCCCTGTTGGCTTTGGGGTTCAGGGGGGCCTCAGTAAGCAGGGTGGGGTGCTCCTCAGGGGCCACACGCAGCTCATTGTAAAAGGTGTGGTGCCAGATCTGACAGGCGAGAAAGAACAGCTGATTGTCAGGACTGAAACAACTCAACTGAACAAACGACAGCCAGGTTCTCTAAATATAAGCAGCTTTTACGACGGCGGCCAGGCTGTGAATTCTCAAGGATGCGGAAGCTCAGCTGCCGTGAATGTTGTAAATGAGTCTCACTGTCAACACACACCTTCTCCATATCATCCCAGTTGGTGATGATGCCATGCTCGATGGGATACTTCAAGGTCAGGATACCCCTCTTGCTCTGGGCCTCATCACCTACGTAGCTGTCCTTCTGACCCATACCCACCATCACACCCTGAGGGAAGAAGCACGAGAGGAACATAAGACATAGGAAGATGCTTCTTACTCATACTTAAGTGATTTTTTTTTTTGGAAGAGTGTTTTCTTTCAGCGCACCTGGTGGCGGGGCCTTCCAACAATGGAAGGGAAGACAGCACGGGGAGCGTCATCTCCGGCAAATCCAGCCTTGACCAAGCCAGAGCCGTTGTCGCACACAAGGGCGGTGGTCTCGTCGTCGTCACACATGATTAGACTTTATTGGGTTGGTCTAAAATTTGAGGGGCGGGGTAGAAACACAAGGAGGTTTAGGGTAGTTGTTAGGAGCAGCTGTCTAAACTGCCCATCATAGAATAAATAGCACAAAAGCCTGTTATAATTAAACAATCACAGACACTTTATCACTGGAGTGGCTAAAGATGTGATGACGTGACTAGCCCATAGACTAACATAATTAATATGTGTATTAGCTGTGATTCAGAGCGCCTTTGAAGACCTGCCAGCACTCTGTCATAGCTGCCATAAAGTTATTATCACTTCCAAACACTGATACAACCCGCCTCAATGGGTGCTATTTATAGAGAGCTAATTAGACATGCCTTTGGATGCTATTTTAGTCCCAGCTTTGTGGCACAACTACTGATACCATATCACCCCAGCCGTGATTGTTCCCGGGACATCTCAGAGCTGCTGAGGTAGCACCAAAAAGGGGCATAACATAGAGACCTGGGATCTATTTTAAGCTAAGCACCCACACTGTGCTTAACAGGGTGAAACAAGTGACACATGGATCCCCTGCTATTTCAGGTCTGAGAGAGCTTGTCTGAGAGCCAGGCCAGCACCCATCTGTCCACACACTGTGACACTTTTGTTTTACTACATGGCTCCATGCCCCAGCTGCCTATTAACTTCATTCATTGGCACATGGGTGAATTTGGCCAACTGCTCCCCCACTGATCCAAGCAATACTCACAGAGGATATGTTTTACATACTGTATGCTTCACAGAAACTGTGTGTATTTATCACATAAAATTACATCATATATTGTGTTAATTTCAACATCTTATGGCAGCCAGCCTAGCATAACCAGTAACTCCAGTTTTAACTGCACTCAGCGTGTTCAGTTAGTCATTATCACAACACATGAAAACCATTAGCTAGCTACAGGTACATCATTCATTCATTCATTCATTCATTCATTCATTCATTGAAGTCTCATCAACTCAAAGCACAACTAATAAACTTTGTGAAACTGATCACACTGCAGCAAACCAGAGAGACAAGTTGTGAAATGTACTCACCAAGGTGCACTGGTAGGCGGATGCTTCCACTGGGACAGAGGCTGAGGGTGAGAAGAGCCCCTTAAATAAGACCCAGACTGGGTCTGGGGACCAGGGGCGGGGCCGGGGGGTTCACACAAGTCCAAATAAGAGCTGGCAGCAAAAAAATCAACAAGCCACAGGAAAGTGTTTTACATACATGGATGGGACTTCTCTACAGTGAAGTCACTTGGATGACACAGTTTAATGAAATGTTATTAGGGAATTAAAGTATTTAAAGTAATGGATTATTATTGTATTTATTGGATTTAAGAGAACAATGTAATTGCTGATAACATAAAAGTAATCTGCATTTCTAAGATGAAAGTTTGTCTCATGGACTTATAAGTTTATACTTTAAAACAACGCACGTTTGCATGTTATGCAGTATAATTTCTTCACAGCCCTGCAATCAATAATCAGACAAAGTAAATGTAATGCAATCAGAGTTTTAAAATACAGTATTTCCTGTTACTCTGATGCTCATATGTCATATCTCTTGAGAGCTTTTTTTCTATACTCAGAGGGCTCACTTTGATGACCCAGTCAGGGCAGCGCCACTGGTGTCTTGTTAAGGAGATGAAAACATTGCATACGTCTGTGAACCATGCTGCTGGTATGTGCTCTGAGCCTCCTCAACAGCGTGGAACAGCTGATGGTAACGCCAGCCGGGCTCTGTGTGGGATCTGGCTGTCTGAGTGGCCTGTCGGTGTCAGTGCTCCCAGCTGATTGGCCCAGCTGTCTCCTTTTATGGTGAGCAACTGAGTCATTAATGAGCGGCCACTGAGGTTCCCGAGCCGCACGCCTGCAAAGAGGAGGTCCATATTTGTGCCACCTACTTTTCCATATATTTTCCTTGATGTACAGTGTACCTTATGTGGTAATACTCTCATCTATGCAGGAATGATACACACATCTGACAGATTAGTTGCTGATATAACATCATTCCCAGAGAAAATATCATATATGGTCAGATCTAAGGGAGCACCATTCATGTATTTGTAATGATAAAAGCAATTTATTGATTCAGGTCTTCAGGTGAGGAGAAATGACTCAGATGTAAAGGAGCAGCATGATGTGAGGTTGTGTTATATCTAAGCTGGAGGTATGTGAGCGCATTCCTCTGCTGCAGGCTGCCCCACCAGATACAGAGTCTCCTATATTTAGCTGTGTTACCTCTCTATCTCCGCAGATAGGAGCTGGATGCAGCCGAAGCATCTCGCAGTTATTTGCATGCCAAAGATGATTTTCATAGATTGGATTAATATTGTTTTGATACATGAAGAAAGGATATGTGATTCATGGTCAGGCTTCTCTGCCAAGCAACAGTGAGAGGCAGTGTTCACTCTTACACAACATTATATAGGAACTCCATTAAGGTCAGTTTACCAGCCATGAGGGGCTTGAAAGGTCATTTAAATTCACAACAGAGAGCTTCATTACAAAGCAGAGGCGTGGGGTTTAAAAAGACGTGGCATTAGCTAGCTAGAGTCCACAGTAGGAAGTGTAGGATACAGTGTCTTGGGATGCTAAAGGTCAGGATATCTCAGCCTCTGTTGCATCAGTTTTAACTGTTCCTCTGTTGAAATCTTTCTCTTGTGTGTCCTGTAATTTTATGGAAGCAGGCTGAATCACTGCAGTGTCCCTTTATGGAAACTAAAGGGTTTGATTAAAAGAATCTTAGTCATAAATCCATTCTTAGAGCATAATTGCTATGTGGAGTCAGCCTCCTTGACTTCAGGACCCTGCCACAAACAGACAGTATTGGTGGGGTCCTTTTGAGTAGAGAGTGACTCAGATTAGGACTGCAACATAGAAAAACTGTAAAGTCTTTGTATCTGGTAGGACTGATAAAGCCGCAGGTAGCTTTCATGTCTGGCAAGGAGGTCACTTACAGTATCCCATGTAGCCTGGGTGAGCTAATTGAAATTTCACAAAGCAAACTACCCTGGTAATAGATGGAGGAAATGCTCCACCACATTACCTATTGCCCATGACATACGGTGGGAGAAAAGGTAAGTAGGAGCACTAGACTTGGAGCTGTAAAGGGACAGTTCACTCTAAAATCAAAAAGCTTCCTGTCTATGAGTAGACACATCTTTCCTATAACCGGTAATACAGTTAGTGGGTGTGGTTCAGTACAAAGGCAACAGTCTGTGGATTATCTCGAGTAACTAGATCATGATTTCTGGAAAGAGACATTGTTGAGTTTTTTTAATTTATTTATTTATTTTTTTGTTTGGTGCTTTGAGCACCACAAGCCGAGTGCCATTTAGTTACGTTTTAGTTTAGAGAAGGCAGACATCACATGGCCAATAATTCCAACACTCTACAGCTCACACCAAAAGCAATCTGGACTGATAAATAGCACCACAGGTGAGAGGATTTTGGGGTAATTTTATAAGGCATAGATGGCCATACCAGACAAAGGTGAGTCAATACTTAATGACAGCTTTGACAGGAGTTTCCTGAAAGTCTTAATCTCACTTACCAGTTATTTGAAGCTTGTTTGTATTGCTCATTCTTCAATCATGTTTTTTAGTGAAGTGTAGGTGGCTGTATTAGACAGAGGTGAGGTCATAAAGCCTCCAGTGAATCTTATTATCTCTTTTAAACATTTTGTGATTTAGTATCTTACTCACTCTGCTGTATTTTGATTTATTTATTCATCTGTTTTTCAGTATTGATGACAAAGAAGGTGTGTTTATTCTGGACCAGATAAGGATGGAGGATGACAGGAGCAGCTGGAGAGAGTAAGTAAACCTTTCAATAATACCAAAGTACCAGTAGTGACATTACGTGTTGATAAACTGATGTTAACTGAAAATATGTGGGTTCTAGTTATATAGGAACCCTCTTGAATGTCGTTCCATTTTTATATTATCTTTCCATCATTGGAGGCTAAATTCAACAACATAGCTACCCACAAAGCAAAGGTCATACAGCTGGGTCCAACATTACTCATTACTTCTTCTTCTGTTTAATAGTGCAGGACTCCTCTGTGTCGTTGGCACTCGTGGGCAGCTGAGAGTGGATATAAACCAACCAATCATCCCAGAAACACCCTGACGCCACCCTCTTCCCCCACCAGCCAAAAGTATGAGGACCAGCCCTGACCAACTACCACAGAGGACGTTGTTACCATTTGCTTCTTCTGCTGATGGGTTTAGGACACTCCTCACCCACACAGGAAGCCGTCTCCACCTGTTTGCATCTGTGCTCTGAAATCAAGACAGAAACAGAGAGTTTAGGCTGAATGAAAAACAAGTTCTTAAGGGATAAAACTGACTTAATACAGCACGTTAGTGTAGTGGTTGCATACTGTTTATCTCCTGAATAATACAATGCAATAAGTGTCAAATAAACTTCCAAGATATTTCTTTATATTAGAAACATTAATATAATCTTTCATACATAAGTCAGAAATCTGTCAATGTACGACAATTTAAATAGAAAAAAAAAAAAGATCAATGCAAATTATGATTTAGTGTGTCTAATTTTCATTTGACTCAAAAGCATCACTTCTACACGCTTTAACTGTGTGATTTTAATTATTTGGTAAATATGCACTAAGTTTTATACATAATACTTATAATGCTACATGTCAATATAAATAAAATGAGTAACCCTTTTAATCATGACCTGCACTGCACAGCCTAGTTCATCCCAATTTAACTCATAATAACTGTAATTTTTTTGTTTTACTGTAGGAATTTTTAAACTATTGGATAACTAATTTGTTCTGACAGGATACAGTATGACCATTACTGCATTTTTGGCCTGCCACCAGTGTATTCTTCCTCTATAATGTGTAGACATTGACCTGCCATCGAGTATTTTATTTTGTGAATACTTCAGATCATGCCTGACACCCTTTGTAAATATGGAGAAGTTTATTCCTTCCCAGCGAAAGTTATAGTGGGAAACACATTCTTACACACTGCAATTTTGGTCTGCCACATAATCAGAGGTGTAAGGTAGTTACAGCGGGCCCCAGTGCATGCTATTATGATGGGCCCTAAGGCACACTAGTTACTTGTTATACGCTTTAACTAGCTACCATTAAATCTTATTGTCACATTATCAAGTAGAGACTTGAGATTGGATAACACCAACATACATATAACCCAGAAATCATCATCGCATATATATGGCAAAAATATAAACAGAAATAAGGGATATTAATTTAATGTATAGTTTTATTGTTTGTGTAGAGTAAGCATATATTTATATCATATTTTGTTAAAGATTGCTACTACCTTTTCAAAGGCATTATAGCAAATGGCAAATGGAGTTTTTCTTTGAACACAGGCATGCCTCTAAAGTAG
The DNA here is from genome assembly GCA_029783705.1 of Chaetodon striatus. Lineage (NCBI taxonomy): Eukaryota > Metazoa > Chordata > Actinopteri > Chaetodontiformes > Chaetodontidae > Chaetodon > Chaetodon striatus. Next base: position 20,446,896 of record JAPZEB010000007.1, read on the forward strand.
TAATCTAAATTACTCACAAGGACCTGCTTTCTGCTTAACATATAGTTGGAGGGCCCACTCTTTCTGTGGGCCCCCTCACGCCATGGGCCCCAGTGCAACCGCCCTGCCTGCACTGTCTATATTTACACCCCTGCACATAATGTATCCCCTTACTGTAACGCACAAATGATTCCATAATTGGGAGGTGTGGACGCCAGTCACATGATTTGGACTCCAGTCAGACAAAGTTGATGATTTCAGACTTGACAAAATAAAAGAAAAGACATGCATATCAACTTCGACTTCGAAATTTAACTTTTAGGACTTGGGACTTGACTCGGAACTTTAGTTCAAGACTTGAGACGTAGTTGTGACTTGCACAACAATGACTTGGTCCCATCTGTGCTTGTAAATATGGAGAAGTTTATTCTTTCCCAGCAAAAGTTATAGGGGGATACACATTCTGCAGTTTTGGTCTGCCACATAATATATCCCCTCCCTATAATGCACAAATAATTCCCTACTATCAGGTCTTTTATTTTGTGTATACTTCAGATCATGTATGAGGTGTGGACTCCAGCCACAAATCCGATGACTTTAGACATGGCTTGACGAAATCAAAACTCAACTTCGACTTAAACACCAATGACTTGTGACTTCACTTGGATTTGAGTCTTTTGACTTGAAAATACTTGATATCTTACCCCAAGCCGATTTGGAAAGAGAAAGTTATAGACATGCTGCCAATAGGTGATGAGTTAAATACAAAAAGACAGAACAGGAACATATAAAATGCATTATGTTGTGTTACTGGTTAGTAGTGCTATTTTATTATGAAAGCACAATATCAGCACTGCTTTTTATAGTGAGGTTCAGTCGCACTAGTTGTTTACATAATACAAATATTAGGAAGAACTATATTTTTTAAATTCAATATATTACTGCTCTGTTGTTAACCTAGCATTACATTATTTAGTGAAGAGGGCATTGTGACTTGTTTAGGACTCGAAATGTAATGTTCAGGACTTGGGACTTGCCTGTCTTGACTTGGGACTTAGTTGTGACTTGCAAAACAATGACTTGGTCCCAAATCTGAATGTAAATATGGATAATTTTTACAGGCTCCTCTGTACATTCTGTTCCCAGCATCAGCTCAGGGTAACTACTGCCCTCTAGAGGCCATTGAACGTAGAACAACGTGATGACGTTTCACCTGCGACGCTGCTTGCGACAGCCATGCGCCACTTGGCAGCATAGTTGCCCCAGCCTGCTGTCGCCTGTGTGATAAGTTAGCGAGTGCGCAGTGGTTAATGGCAGCGCTGTGAATATCTGATAAAGTTTGGAGTTCGCAAAGTGTCAGAGGAGCGGAGGAGGAGAGCGGTGAGAGCAGCGGTGAGCCGAGCGGAGCTTCTTCTTCCTCCTTCTTCTTCCTGACTGCTGTGAGTGTGTGACAGGACAGGAGCTCTGCCATGTAGCTGAGGCAGAAGAATGAGCGGTCAGCACACTCCAGCAGCAGAGGGGACAGACGACTACACGGTCCAACAGGAAAATGAGCTGGAGGCTCTCGCGTCTATCTTTGGAGATGACTTCCAGGACCTGCGCAGCAAGGATCCTTGGAAGGTAGCTAGAGGCGTTAGCTGAATGCATAGCCTGTAGGAAGCAAGTGATGGGTAGAAGTTGACACGTTATCACTGCTAGCTGCAGTGATCCGAGGTCATCCTCCCACCAATGAGGCTTTGCTGGCTCTGTTTCCAGGTTAAAAGGCCTCCAGAGGTGCACCTCTGCCTGCGGCCAAACGGGCTGAACAATGGACAGGAATGCTACGTGACTGTGGACTTGCAGGTCAAATGCCCACCAACATACCCAGACGCGTGAGTACTGACCTCTGACCTTTGACATGTTTTCACTATGGCCTTTATTCCCACTGCAATGAGAGGTGTCCATACACTAGTGAGCAGCTGCTCCAAAAAGTAAGGCAAGTGTATCTTTTGCAATGTAAACTATGTCTATAGGACACTTATTCATTGTCTGTCCACATACTGAGACATTCAGGACACTACTGGCCAGAGACACTCATGTTGAGGATGCCTACATGCTCTCTAAATAACTGCAAACTTTCATTTACTGTTAACCTTAAAGTATTATCTATTCATGAGCTTAGACAGTGCAGAAAAAAATTCTTACCCCTTTTTAAAACAGCCTAAAAAACATTAAAACAAAAAAAGCAAAATATATTTATCTGACTGTGGGATTATAACTTGTGACTCATGACACAGCACTTAGATTGAATCAGGAGGAAATGCTTCTAGCAACCTTGTTTTTTATATTTATACAACTCTTATTTCTTTTTCTTCTAGATATATTTCACTGCTAAATATTATTCCTACACAATGCAGGTAGTGATGCTATTCTACTTGTATTTAATCGTTACACTGACGTGTGTTGTTGATGCAACAAAGAAGATAAGAACAGCAGCTTTGAAGCACAAAAGTGGCACATCTTATGGCAGCAGCATTGGTAACTGTATTTATTTTTTATTTAGTCATATTTATAGTCTAAAAGTAGTGCCCTGTGTTTTTGGATACTGAGAGTGTCTTGTGTTGAAGCATGTGATTGTGAATTCGATAAAGCACCACTCCTGCTTGGAGCATAATTTTTTTTCTTGTGTGTTCAAAACAAAGTTGCGACCAAGAGTTAACCCAGTAAAACCCTCAGAAGAAAAAGCACTAAAGGAAAGGACATAATGACATAATCATTCCAGACAGTCAACAGTCTAACAGTGCTTGATACTGAAGATAAATACTTTTTGTAGTTGTGGCCAGAGGATATCTGCAGCACTGTTAATGCTACTGTCAAGTGCCAAAGCTGGCACTGGATGTCTGGTCGGATTAATCTTGTTTGCTTGCTTTTTTGATTTGATAGTTCCAGATTTAAATCAGTTTTTTGCTCTTTTTAAATGACTTTATTCAGGCGAAGTTCTTGTACTGATGCTTGTGTCAACATCTTGGCTGCATTAACAGGCTAGAAAGCAATAATGTACTGTAATAGGCCTTCGCTGCCCCCACCTCCACCTCTCTGTCTGTCTTTTTTAGCATTGTCTGCACGGTATATTTCCATATTACCACCAACTACAGTGTGTTGGATGTCGTTCAAGTTAGAAATCAGTTACAAAAACAGCTTTTAAAGTGTTGAATGTTAGAGATTTGACTTGAATTAATTCACTAATTTTGGACCTTGTTTCGTACTCACGCCAAAGGGTTTTAGTTCACTGTCATGGGAGAGTGTGTAAAGCTGCCAATATTTGAACGTAAGAAGCTGCAATAACTGTAATTTGGGGTACTTTTATTGCACTTTTCTATGGAAAATGACTAAAACAGATTAGTCAACTACTAAAATAGTCACAGATTATTTTAACAGTCAATTAATCATCGATTAGTCGACTAATCGTTGCAGCCCTAACCGATAGGACTGCGCACATGCATGAACATACTTTATCCTGTACAGTTTGGAGGAAAGAGGATAAGAAGCTAGATTTACTGTCATGGAAATGTACCAGATCACAAGAATGGTGGGAATTTGGCTGGAAAAGGTATTTTACTACACCCTCTCAGAAATCTACACTATGTTAAAAACACCCTTGTTTGCTGGAGAAACTGTGGAAACCAAAATGCAAACCACTAGTATGTCTTCTGGGACTGCCCTGTTATTAAAGACTGTTGGAGAGGGATACACAGAGCCCCAAAAGATATTTTCAAATGTGTTGTAACACTAAAGAGTTTATATTTTTTGGGCGTATACCTAAAGAATGACTGAAAAGAGACAGATGGGTGAAGATATACTGCTGGACCCTGGAAAAAAGACTCTTATCAGGATATGGCTGTCAACTCTAAATGGATGGATGGACATTATAATGGACATTTACAAATGGAGAAGAGCAGCATTTGTGAATCAAGTTGGGGAAAAATGGCTTAACTATGTGACACCACATGGGCCTGATTTTATTTTCATTAATTATTGATTATGTTGTAAGGAAAAGATTACTCTCTAACTGGTCATAGTTTTTTCTTTTTCTTTTTTTTGTTTGCTCTCTCAGTGTACTTCTCAAAAGACTACTATGGGATCTGTGACAAATATGAATGCCTGATGTATGCATACAGTGTATGTTTAATGTTTAATGCCAATAAAAAGTGAAGTACAAACAAAAGAAGTGCTGTCACAACTAAATTATTATCAAGATTTTTCCAATAACTAACAAAAAATCTTTTATCCACATGAGCCCACATGTTTGGAAATGTTGAGAAAGACGCTGCATATTTCTCTACAGGCCAAACGACATGCCTGATGGTAATCCAGGCACAATCAGTCCAACAATCCTCTTGAGTTGTAGAAGTCGTCTCACTGTTTTTACTAGTAATCCTTTACTCTTGGTAACTTACATGTTGTGACACCTACAGACCTCCAGAGCTGGAGCTGAATAATGCCAAAGGTCTGTCAAACGAAAACCTCCAGAACCTCCAGAGTGAACTCACCAAGCTGGCAGCAGTACGATGTGGGGAGGTGAGGATGCACACACACAGACACACACACACACACAGATGCACACACCAATACAAGTACATACACAGACTGCCTCTAACCTACCTACTTGTCCATCTAGGTGATGATTTATGAGCTGGCAGATTACATCCAGGGCTTCTTGAGCGAGCACAACAAACCCCCATCGAGCTCCTTCCATGAGGAGATGCTGAAGAACCAGCGGAGACAGCAGGAGAAACGAGCCCAGGAGGAGCAGCAGAAGATGGACCAGCGGCGCAAGCAGGAGGAGGAGATGGTGAGGAAGAGAGACATTAATGCTGGATTAGTTTTATCTGGGGTTTTACACTAATGTTATTTCTAAGTGATTTGTCCGGCCCATTCACAGAGGGTCTTAAATGTCCTCTTGTGGGAGCTGTAATGTTAATCCTATCTGTTCTGTGTAATTAAAACTAAATAATTACAGCTAATACTGTGAATAAGGAGCAGAAAACCTATCAGCTAATTAATAAATGATAATTGTATATACCCAAAGCACCAGATATTCTACACTTTAATGTAACTACACACAGAAGACGTCTGAGTTTTGGGAGTGATAGAGGGTAGGTTTTTTTTTTTTTGCCTGAAATGTAAGTACAAACTATGAAAAACTGTGCACCGTTTTGGTATTTCCTTAAATAACCAAACCTTAAACAACTGTCAGAAGTTCTAGCTGAACGGGATGTTTACTGAAGTATTTTTCATTTGTGTAGGAAAAAGAGATCATGGCTGAAATCCAAAGACGAGAGGAGGAGAAACGAGAGGAAAAGAGAAGAAAGGAGATAGCCAAACAGGTGTCTGATCTCCACAGCAAAGCAGTAAAACATGCACAGTTTATATTACGTTGCCTGCAGATTAATAAGAATGGTGTTGTAATGACCCTCTGTGTGGTTTTTATATTCTCAGGAGCGACTTGAGAGTATGGAGCAGCCGGTCCTTGCTAACGCCTCCCTGCTAGGCAGGAGCCCACCCAGCCCAAGTGGAGCTCCTCCTGAACTGACAGAAGCCAAGAGAGCAGCTATTAACCGCCGTCGGACTACCTCGAATACACGCCACAGGTACGCAGCAATCCAACTGATGCGTTTTTGTGTTTAAGAAACATTGTAAGAATGCTTAAAGTTGCATCTGTTTTCCTCAGACGTGACACAGTTAATGAAGACAACCCTCGCTCACAGGAGCTCCTTCACTTCAACAGCAGCACTTTTGGAGAACTAGCTGTCCACAGAGGGAAAAGCTTAGGTGAGAGCTGTCGAAGACGACGCCGCTGGTCCGGTGCATCAGTCGCTTAATCCACCTGAGCAACCTGTTTGTATGTTTATATTTGTGCTCATGATTCTAACAGGAGAAAGTGAAAGGCTGCACCGTAACGTTTTTTACGGATTTGAGGCAAACTCAGGAGACTTTGTTGTGATCTACGAGTGGTCGCTGCGCTGGAACAAGAAGAAGAGCAAGTTCTTCACCAGCCAGGAGAAAGGAAGGATCGAGAACTGCAAAAAGCAGGCAAGTAGAGAAGGAAGAAAGTATTATCATTAAGAATGTAGTGATTAAATAATTTATTTGACTTCTGAAATATCACACCTTACTTGTGAATTCCTGTGTAGATCCATGGGGCAGAAAATGAGTTCAACTCCCTCCTGCGGCTGGATCACCCAAACTTGGTGCACTACATGGCGCTGAACTCCACTGAGAAGGAGGACTGCCTCGTGGTTAACCTGCTGGTGGAGCATGTGGCCGGCATCAACCTGACCCAAAGCCTGACCGCCCACACTCCGGTCCCTTTGGATAAACTGTGCCACTACACGGCCCAGCTGCTGGCTGCTCTCGACTACCTTCACTCGAACTCTGTGGTCCACAAACAGCTGGGGGCCTCCAGCGTGCTGGTGGACTCCGAGGGCAACATTCGACTGACTGATTACAGCTTATCCAAGAGGTTCGCTGATATCTGCAAAGAGGACATTTTTGAGCAAGCCCACGTGCGTTTCTCAGAGGACACGGCGATGCCGACGAAAACGGGCAAGAAAGGGGACGTGTGGAACTTGGGGCTGATGCTGCTGGCTCTGAGTCAGGGGAAGGAGGTGAAGGAGTATCCAGTGACGGTGCCATCCAGCCTGCCTGCTGACTTCCAGGATTTTCTTCACAAGTATGTATGGATGGTACACCAGTATACCAGTGTTTCAGCCCATTTACTACGAATCATGTTCTGTATACTTCCAATTAGTGCTGACCATGTTCCAAAGCTTATGGCAGTGCTTTAGATAAATTTTGTTTGTTTTCCTGACAACCATTTCCATTCATCTCACTACACTGTGAAAATCTCGACAGCTGTTTTTGTCAGTCATGTTGTTTTTTTGAACCAATCAGAGCATAATAGCAAAAAAAGGAAATGAAAACAGTCTGACCTTCTCTTAATGACATCATACCTCATATAACACAGCTCTGCTGTTATGAAAAAGACAGTACACAACATATTCACCTGCACGTTTGGTCATTCCTCAACCCTGACCTTCCCCGTCTCCATGGGTCCTCCTCTAAATTCTACTATACATGTATAAAGTTCTCAAACGTGCACTGTGGGGTAAAGATAAAGACAGAATATAAAGACAAATTCATACCATTTTCCTTGCTAAGCTGAGTGCCTCCTTACTAGCCTCAAGCACGATGTATCCTGCCCTGTTCATTCTAGCAACAGAGAGCTCCACAGATAAAATCTCTATTAAAGAGTGTTTCCACTGGTGAATAGAAAGACTGTGTGGTGGCTTCCACATAACCACCAACATCTTTTGAGCAGCAGTGCATGCTGATAACCATAACCATTCTGCCCTGAATC
>JAPZEB010000007.1:20454373-20476478 GCA_029783705.1 Chaetodon striatus
TGCCGCTTACTGCTGTAGAGTCAGTGACTAATAGATAGTTACTTAACAGAGACAGCAAACTAGCTTGACAACATGGCTAAATGAAAGTATGATGCTGAATTTATTCAACTGTGTGGACCGTGAACTAATGACTAAGGAGAAATCTGGAGGAACCACTGCGCTAGCCCATAAAATGTTAGAACTTGTGCAAAAATGTCCATCATAATAAGCAAGGTAACGTCTTGACACACCTTGTAAGATATTCAGTTTAACAGCAGAAACGACTCACATTTGAGAAGGTGGAAATTGTTGATGTTATACTGTTGTGCACATAACTGAGGAACAACAAAGACATTGACAAATGAGAAAGATTATCTCTAACAAGACAATCCAATAGTTGGTCACGTTTTGCTTGTTTTTTGTCATCTCAGATCCCGCTGTGGACTTCCCATCATCAGTCATCCCACGCAGCCACATCCTCAATGCCCCATTCAGCACTGGGGTGCAGAGGCAGTTTTCTAGATACTTCAATGAGTTTGAGGAACTCCAGCTTCTTGGAAAAGGAGCCTTTGGTGCTGTAATTAAGGTGGGCTCTTTAGCTTTATTGAAAGATGACATCACAGTGGCAAATATTGTCTGTAATTTCTTCATGTTGTCTTTTTCTCACTGTCCCTCCCTTGCCTCTCCAGGTTCAGAATAACCTGGACGGTTGCTACTACGCTGTGAAGCGCATCCAGGTCAACCCGGCCAGTAAACAGTTCAGACGGATCAAAGGCGAGGTGACGCTGCTCTCGCGCCTTAACCATGAGAATATAGTCCGCTACTACAACGCGTGGATCGAGCGGCATGAGACGCCCTCTGGAGGGGTGCTGAGCATCACAGACAGCTCCGAGCCTACGAGCTCTCCCGACAAGCCTCCTCAGCGCAAAGAGCCTCCGCGGCGCATCAACGAGCTGGGACTCGCTGATAATGTAGAGGACATTGCGCCGCCTCCGGCTCTCTCGAGCTCGGTGGAGTGGTCCACCTCCATCGAGAAATCCTCCAGTGCCAAATGTAGCGGACAGCAGTCGAGCGATGAAGAGGATGATGATGAGGAAGAAGATGTGTTTGGCGCTTCTTTTTTGTAAGTATTTTTTTTTAGAGGCAGTAAGTCCAGCTAGACTTTCACTATCTTCACTGTCTTTTTTTTGTTGCTTTTAGGCCGTCAGACAGTGACTCAAGTAGTGACATTATCTTTGACAATGGCGATGAAAGCACAGACGAGTTGTCACAGGTTTGAACATTTACACGTCATTATTCATTCTCTCGTTAGTGTTTGTCAGTGCAACAAACAGATGGTGTTTCCTCTTGCAGGTTGAGCCAAGCAAAAGGCCCATGATCGACACGACGGAGAGCACGGACTCAGAACGACCCCCCCTTATAGCACATTACTTGTACATACAAGTAAGCTTCGTCTCCGTGCTCCATTTCTTTAACCACTAGAGATCTCTGCCTCACATCTAATGCATGTTTTCTATGCCCGACAGATGGAATACTGTGAAAAGAGCACTTTAAGAGACACAATCGATGAGAGCCTGCACCGGGACCAGACTCGGTTATGGAGACTCTTCAGGGAAATCCTGGATGGCCTTGCTTACATCCACGAGCAGGTGTTCAATCTGTGTGTGCTTATGTGTTTTAAGTTCCCACCCTCCTTTAAAGATCATGAGCTCATTTCCCATGGTAGCGTCCACATTACCACAAGGATCACACTTGGAAATCCAAGCCATGTGTTTTTCATACTTAAATATAACATAAATTTTAACAAGGAGGACGCCATGTTTTCAATTACCCATGAACAAGCTGATCTCTTCATCTATCCTCTTCTCTTTAAGGGTATGATTCACAGGGATTTGAAGCCTGTCAACATCTTCCTTGACTAGCAGGACCACGTGAAGATTGGGGACTTTGGCCTGGCTACAGACCATCCTGCTAATGTGGTACACATTAAACCTAATACGGTATTCATTTAACAGGCTGCACTGTGGAGTGAATGTGAAGGACGTAATGTGTCAAACATTGAAATGTCTCATTGTTTAGTTTTATAGTTAACCAAATAGTAGCTTGTGCATCTATTAAATGCATTAATTCCACTGATAAAGATATTGTGAACTTCAGGAGACACTGTTTTATCTCTCTCAGGCTGCAGGTAAATTTGAAGTGGAAGATGGCGGCTCAGCAGTGATGCCCAAACCAGACCCGTCAGGTGCAGAATTTAAACACATTAACACGGTGTAATATATTTGTCTGATATACATGTTCTTCCCTGACACTTTGTGCTGCTTTTTCATCACTATTCTACAGGTAACATGACAGGCATGGTTGGCACTGCGCTTTACGTCAGTCCAGAGGTACAAGGAAACACCAAAGCCACCTACAATCAAGTAAGATTTCAGATTTTTATTTAAAAATAGATATAAATAAAGCTTGTGCAGTTGCTTCCTTGTGAGTTTTGTTCATTTTTTCTCTCTGCTCTCAGAAAGTCGACCTGTTTAGCCTGGGCATCATCCTCTTTGAGATGTCCTATCGTCCCATGACCACAGGGGCCGAGCGCATCTCTGTCCTGAGCCAGCTGCGTGTGGTATGTCCATGTTCAGAAGAGAGCAATCCATGCAGATAATTTAGGCTGCATGGGGCTTTGAAACTGGCTTTTTACCAAACTCATCTCTTTTCACGCTGCAGGAGCCCTTGATCTTCCCTGAGGACTTTACTGCGTATGAGCAAGGAACACAGGTGAGGACGATGTCAGACAGCACTTTGATATGAATCTTTCCCTCTCTGTTCTCAAGTTAACACTAAAATGGTTCTCCGTGTCTCTTCTTCGTGTCTGTCAGAAGAGGGTTATTGAGTGGCTGTTGAACCACGACCCGGCCCTGCGGCCCACCGCCCAGGAGCTCCTGAAGAGTGAACTGCTGCCTCCACCACAGATGGAGGAGTCAGAGCTGCATGAGGTGCTGCAGCACACCATGGCCAATATCAACGGCAAGGCCTACCGCACCATGGTGGGCCAGCTGTTCGCTCAGAACACCTCTCCGGTCATGGACTACACCTACGACATAGATCTGCACAAGGTATGGGTGCTGCTTGAGTTGAGTTGGCTCAGGTGTTTGCATTTATTTAAATAAAGCACATGTGGTGTTTAAAGTAGGAAAAATGTTGGACATACTTTATACAAGACCAGGAGGACGGTCATGTGTCTGACATTTGAACATTTAGGGAATTTATTTAATGTGCAGTTGTCCTTAGAGACACAAGGATGAGTGCTTCGATTTATTAAGACTTATATGTGTTTTGGATATGTTGTGAATGTAAGCGTAAAGTTACAGTAGAAAGGCAGCTCATGTGCTCTGAGCAAGTAGTTCCTCTTTCTTCCTGAAGATGGCACTGCAGCCATATGAATAGCAGCCCCAACCCCTCAGTGCTACTTCACTCATCTGCTCCACGTAACCGACCAGCAGAAGGCCTGTTCGTGCTTAATCGATGTCTCCAGATCCCTAACAGAGGCTGTTTGTTTGGTCTCCCTCCAGGGCAGCTTCAGCTTCAGCAGTGCCAAATTGCAGCAGCATGTGTATGAAACAATCACCAGGATCTTCAAGAAGCATGGTGAGTACACTACGCTACACTACACCACCTGGCTTGTTTGGTGTGTGCGTGTGAACGCGAGCCTTTGTTGACACTCCACTGCAAACCACTTGGACTCCTGACCCTGCTGTAAGCCCTGTTTTCAGGACCCCAACATCTGCTCCAGTGAGTGGCAGCTAAACAATAAGTGCACTGTTGGGCAGCGCAGATTCTGTGCAGGTGCGAGTGTTATTTTTGCGCACACCGCTGATGATGTCCAGCTGTACTTATTTGTTTACGCTCAGTTCGTCTCAGCTCACATGCATCATCTCTTCTAGGGTGAGGGTTGTGTTGTCTTATGCAGATGTTGCAGAATACACGATGTTTGTTTTCAGGTGCGGTGCGTCTCCAGACACCGCTGCTCCTCCCCAGAAACAGGAAGCTGTATGAAGGCAGCGAGCTGGCCTGCTTCATGGACCACAGCGGAATGCTGGTTACACTGCCCTATGACCTTCGCGTGAGCCCAACGCACGCACACACTTAACACACGTGCAGGCGTGCATGTCCGTGCTTGCACACAAACACTAATTATACAAGTATTTGCATTAGCACATGCAAACACACACACACACAGTGTGAGGCTGCAATCAGCAGCCGCCTTAAGATCCTGCTACCTCAGGAAACCCTGAGGACTAAATGGTTGTTTCCACACTGTGATTGATTACAGCCTGGTATGCACTGACTTCACTGTCATTATACAGGGGCACCCAATGTCTCGCCTCTCTTTTTACTTTAGATGGCGTTCTCAAGGTTCGTCGCCCGCAATAATATAACTCATCTGAAGAGGTAAAGTTAATTGATTTAACACATTTTTATGCCAAATATCCTTTGTTATAATGATTTTAAAAAGCTTCTCTACAAACAAGCTTTAAGCTATATATTTATACTCTACTATCTTATTGGTGTCTTATAAGTCACACTGAATGTTTCACATGCTGCTAAATTGTGTGCAGCTTTTCTTACTAAAAATATCTTTTACCTTTTGTAGCTGGTTGGGTTGCAGTGGTTCACCAATTTCATGGTGTACCATGTTCTGAAAAGTGACAACTGTCATACGGTGCTTATCTACAGTATTGGAAAACAAAATAGCAACTGGTTGGAGAATCTCACCTGCATTTTATTGTATTTAACAAGGAAGAGTTTGTAGACAAACTTCCATTTAAAAAATGGTTAATGGTTTCTAATTATTATAATTAAGTGTAACTGATAATAATAATAATAATAATAGTGTAATACTGCAATACTGTATACATGATACCGTGAAACCGGGATATTTTCTGAGACGTTTACTGTACAGTGGAAATCTCATACTGTTGCAACCCAAGCAGCCAAATTATGAAGGTGGCAATTTTTTTTTTTAATTAAAAAATGACTGTATTAGTGTTTGATAATAAAGTCGAATCAACATCAAGTAAAACAGTTATGTAGTAGTTCAAGTAGTCCTGGTGCTTTAGTTCACATTAAAACAGACATTCCTGTTGAGGACAAACACAAGTGTGTCTGTGTTCCTCTCCATCTCTCTCAAGGTACAGCATTGAGCGCGTATTCCGTCCCAGGAAGCTGGATCGCGCGCACCCAAGGGAGCTTCTGGAGTGTGCCTTTGACATCGTCACACCTGTCACTAACAGCCTGCTCCCCGATGCCGAGACTATTTACACCATCTCTGAGATAATCCAGGAATTCCCTGTGCTTCAGGTTACGTACATGAACTGTATTTTAAATGATCCAGTGCAGTGCTGCCTCGTCTTGATTCACATTCAGAGCATTTCCTCGAGCGGTTTTATGCATCATTGTTTCTTATTTTCCTACGGATGCCATCATGACAACCTGTCCTGTTGTTGTTTTTTCCCTTTTCACATCCCCGCTCACATTCCCAACATACCAAAGTATGTGTAAGCCTGACAGATTTACACTGTATTTATTATTTGTATAGTGAATCTGGTATGCGCAGCTCTGTCCACTTCCTTTCCTGCCTCCCAGTACAATCCATTTCCTGTCCACATAATGCAGTGCTGCGTCAGTCTCCAGTCGCAGCTCTCCTTGCGTGCCTCTTGAACCCGGTCAACCCAGGGTCTGGCCTCTGGTTCATCCCTCGTAGATCCTGTTTCTGATCCTCTCCACCACCCTGCTCTTTGTGTGAAAGCTTTTAAGAATACGTGAGTCAGACAGAATGAGAGGGCAGCCGGACACAACAGTCATTATTCACTCAGGCGCTCATTGTACAGTCGTGCTCCTGGTTTTGACTGTAATTGCAGCTGAGAGGGTTAAAGGTGTGTTTGTGTGTGTTTTGTGACCGCAGGAAAGGAACTATAACATTTACCTGAACCACACCAGCTTGCTGAAGGCCATCCTTCTCCACAGCGGAGTCCCTGAGGACAAACTGAGCCAGGCCTCAATGATACTGTGTGACGCCATGGTCAGTGCAGGTCACACATGCATCACAGATGTTTTTCACATTGCGTGACTGTTGCTGATATGCTGGTATGAACATAAATAATAGTTTTCTTCCCAAAAATAGCAGTGGTAACATTCCTATGGCCTTTTTTTTTCTGTTTGCCCCAGAGCGAAAAGCTGACCAAACGTGAGGTGGAGGCAAAGTTCTGCAACTTTTCCCTGTCAACCAACAGCGTAAGTGTCCGCTGGGTGCACGAACCTCCTGTAAAAATAATCAGTCCTGCTGCAGCACACTTGCTCTCACTCGTAAACGCTGAGATCCCTCCTGTGTTGCGTACAGTTGCAGACGCTGTACAAGTACATAGAACAGAAGGGGAGTCTGCAGGACCTGGCGCCACTGCTGACATCCCTCACCAAACAGAAGACTGCCGTCACACAGCTGGCAAAGCAGGGCCTCAAGGACCTGGAGGAGCTCACAGTGTTGCTGCGTAGACTAGGAGTTAAACTGCAGGTGATTTGGATTCTGGGTAAAGAATGTTAAAACAACTGTGTATGTTTTCTCTCCTTTAAGCACAGCTTTATCCCCTCTATAGGTGGTGGTTAACTTAGGCTTAGTATACAAGGTGCAGCATCACTCTGGGGTCATTTTCCAGTTTGTGGCTTTCATTCGGAAACGCAAAAGAACTGTGCCGGATATAGTGGCCGCTGGAGGACGCTACGACCACTTGGTAGGTCTTACTGCCGTTCATCCACGTGCCATCATCCACATTTTGTCAACTCATGAAAAAAATCTGCTGTGATTATTTTAAAAACGTGTCCACACATGCATGTATGTGAGCCATATTTCTTCCATCTCAAATACAGCTCTTCTGTCTGTACTCCATTAATTCCATATGAAGCAGTGCTGGTGCTGCAGCCTACGTGGTACCTTCATGTGCTTTGTTCTCCGTGCTCCTAGATCCTGGAGTGTCGTGTGCCAGGGTCCACAGTGCCGGTGCGCTCTGCAGTGGGGGCCAGTGTGGCCCTGGATAAAGTCTGTGCTGCTATGGCCAACATGGAGGAGCCAGTGAGAGACACACACACATACACACACTTCGACAGATGCACAGACACAGTGGGATCTGACATTCCTAATCATTGTAATGAGGGAGCAGCAGACAGCTACATATTTAATGATGCCTTATTACAGCAGTCGGCCGCCACACAGCCACTTTTAGAAACATGTTAATAACTATGATCACGGTGACTCTTGACGCCATGGAGTTATTTTTGGTGGTGCATCGTTTTCCATATTTCATAATGTGCAGTGATTTGCTTAGAAAGCTGCATGTAGGTGTGAAGACAGAGAAGGGCAATGAAATGACTCATTTAAAACAAAGAAGTTATTTAAGCACACTTTGCTGCATCTGTCAGTTTTTGACAGTTTTAACATTTTGTTTTTTCTCTGTATCAGCCACCAGTTAGCTCCTGTGACGCGCTGGTGGTCCCAGTGGGGCATTCTTCAATGTCCAGAGCCATCAATGTTGTCCAGAAGCTTTGGAGCACCGGCGTCTCTGCAGACATCGCCTATGATGTCTCACAGGTGAGCAGCCTGCCTGATAGACCTGCTCAGGGTGAAACACAAATCAAGCCCATTTTGATTTAATGAATCATTCAATTATTTGTCACGTGGAATTATACAAAGTTTAACTCCAGTGAAACATGATCCCATCAGCTCCTTTAACTTGTGCACTGTAATTCAGTCCTTTTTTGCGTCTTACATTGTTGGCTGCTGCTTTATAATTGTCCACGTCTCCAGACAGTTCAAGTAATCCATGGTTTCTGGCTGTGGAATGATTTGACTGTGCACACATCCCAACCTCAACAAGACAGCCATATAGTCACTCCTCCAGACAGAATACAGTCAGCGACTTCGCTCTACAGCCGCAGGAACAGGACAGCACCTCACATCCTTATTCACCATAAAGCACATGCCTCCTCTCCTTCTCTCGCCAAAGTCCTCTGCTCTGTCAGACGGACATAGAAAACTGATGGTCGTCCTGTTAACTTTTCAACGCCTGCACAATGGCTAGCAGGACACTAGTTCAGCTGGTGTCCATTCTTCTTCATGTTGATGGTTACATTTGAAAACCTCAATCTGGCTAGCTAGTAGCTAGTTAGCTAGAAGTCAGCAGAAGGACAGTTGATTCCTTGTCCCGATTTGTGACCTGCAGTCACACGCCACCAAAGTCCAAGCCAACCACAAAAAGCAAACCAATTCAAATTCAATTTGAAGGTGTGCTGTGGACTTTTCTTGTAAACAAAGTTAAGTTTAAATTCTATTTTACTCGCCAAATGCATTGTCTGTATCCTTGAAGCCTTTCAGAAGTGTCTGCATCGATGTTTGCTTGCTAGCAGTCGTCTACTTTCTTTTCTCTGCTTGTGCGTGGCTGCATTTGTTGGCACATCGTCACCACCTGGAGTTCAGTGGAATAGTGTGAAACCATTGGCAGGAATTGGTATCCTGTCAACCGAGAGCACATAAAATGCTGCACTGCAGCACTTCAAGTGGTCACAAACTCCACAAAGTACCTTTAAAGGTCCAGTGAGTAGGATTTAGAGGAATATACTGTCAAAAATGGAATATAATATTCATAACTTTGTTCTCCTTAGTGTCCAGTAACCTGGAACTAAGAATCGTGTTTTCGTTACCATAGATTGAGGCGTTTATATCCTCACACAGAACGGGTCCTCTTCCATGAAGTCGGCCATTTTGTTTCTATAGTTGCCCAGAATTGACAAACCAAACACTGGCTCTAGATGTGGCCATTTGTGTTTTCACTTGAATTTTGGTTTCAAGTTAGTTCAATGAAATGTCTTCAGTTGCGATCTGGCAGTTAAAAAAGCACATTAAGGGTTGGAATTGGTCTGTAGTGAAACCTTTAAACTATGGACATACACAAAAATGTGATGACATTTTTCTCACATTTATCAGGTTAATCATGAAAACCAAACATGCTATAAAGGCTGGCAAGCTTCTTATGTTTTATGTTTTTTTTTTTAAGAAAATACTAAATTGAAAATAACTTAAAGTACCATCAGTCGACATGAAAAGAAGCGATAGTGTTATAAAAATGCACAACAGTCACTTAGCATAACAGACCAAGTCACGCCATAGCTATTAAGCCTGAATATATCTCAGCTAAAGGAAACAGAGTGGACTTTTGATTAAGTCACTCCCTTACTGTTGCTTCCGGACCTGCAAAAGGAAGGAATCAGAGAGGACATAGCCACAGCAGCACTGCACATGGAGAAGTTCAAGCAGGAGGATTTAATTTAGTTCGTGTTCATCCACTAATAAATATGTAACTGAGACATCATGTTTGTTGTTAAACAAGCACCTTACTACCCTTCTGACTTTGTAGATCCTTGAATGGGACGTAGCCTTTGTGTAAAATGCCTGATTTCCTTCTTGTCCTGTAGTAACTTCATCCCCCCTACAGAGGGCAACACGTGACTTCCGTTCTTGAGGGAAAAAGCCCCTAATCTGTCAGCAACAGACTTATCGTGACGGCATCAGAAATAGTAAACATCCCGGAGAATGAGCTACACTTTGTGGTTTCACTTGAAAGAGGCTTCCAGGCCATATTGGGACAATACAGCGTGGGGTCATTTCTGCAATAATCGACTCAGTCATCTGTTAGACAAGCTTCCAATAAACTTTTATGATTAGCTCTTGTTCGGGGGAAACAGCCACGCTGAGATCAGTCCCTTCAAAGTGAAGTTATTTATCTTCTGGTCCAGAACTCCTCATGCCATACCGCTGTCACATTCTTCATGTTTATGTGACAAACTGATCTCAGCCTTGTGTTTGTGTGTTGGTGTAAACGCCCTCCCTGGCATACTGCTGTGCCCACATTTAAATACTCCTTGTGTCTTTTTCCTCCTTTTACCCTTTATAACGTATTGTTTTAACTTCCCACTTGTGCAGTGGACAAGTGTTTGCTTTTAATGGTCTTCATTGTCTTTTGTACTGGCACAGGACATAAGTGATTGGCCACCGTCGTTTCCCCTTACAAGTCCTTAGAAGCATTTAAGAACGGTTGGCTGAAAACAAGCAGCATCATGTCCAAACTGTCAACAGTGTTTGTGTGTGTATTTGTTGATTATGTATGCAGGCGGTGCTTTGACTAGTGGCGAGATGGTGAGAACACCTAGTTCGGACCTCCTCACCCATCCCTCCCCCTCGCTGGACTTTTGTTAACACCTTTCACATGCTGGCCTCTTAACAGGCCTGAATCTGCAGCTTTAATTCATCCTCAGGAGACGGTTCCACTCTTTTAGCTTTTATTAGCCAAATATGGCAAACCCCCTCCACATGCGGTCAGCTTAGGCGCATGGCCCAGAGCTGCCCACCGTCCCCTCAGGCAATGGCTTACCTTTGACTTAATTTGCTCTGTCAATGAGAAGATGTAAGAAAATAGGAAGTTTCAGTGCTTACATGATGACGAGGCGAACTGACACATGCACATAAACACACTTGTGGTACACAGAAGGGTTTGTTGTGCACCACAGTTAGCTCGTCTAGCGGAGCAGCCAGATGAAACTCTCTGGCTGAATTAATTGGGCTGACATAAACATATACATGCATACAAACTGTCACGGTTGAATGCTTTACCTGAATACACATTGGTTTTGGTCGTGGCTCCCAGCACGTCGCACACTCACACTCTCATTCCAAGCAAAACTGTACTCAAACTGACTGACTGCGGCTATTGAAGAATTTTTGAAGCCGTGAGTCCACTGTTCCCCGAGAATGAGCTTTTTCCTACCTAAACGTCAAACTTGACTTATGATTCTTTTAGTAATTAATGGAAGAAAACACCCAACCCGCAACCGCCATCCTCAAGCGCCAACACTCACTACGTTTACATGCATAAAATATTTTTTTTCTTTATTCTGAAAAAGACAGTATTCCTACTATGCTGTTTACATGGCTAATGAAAATCCCATTAATATGCAGCAGTGCATACTCCAATTAACATTACCTCACTTGTTGTTTATTAGGTCAAAATATGAAAAAGTGTATCAGCTGGAGTCGCTTGTTATTTTGCTTCTTTGCGTCAAGATAGGACTTTTTCAAGTCCTTCAACCACCTTCTTGAAAAGATCAGTGTTGAGACATTTGCCATATCTAGAAACCCACTGATATCCAAGTGTTTCGTCATATATAAAAGAAAGTGTGTTTCCTCTTCTGACCAGAAATGTAGACTTTTCTTTTGGGCATACATCTCTACTTCAGCCTCACAAACTGTTGGGGAGTGGGTTTGTTTGCAACATATTCATGTCAATGCACGGAGCCGACCAAAACAGACAAGATGCTGGGTGTTGCAAACTGTGATAAAAACCCCAGCTGAGACACATATTCTGAATTCGCTGCATACATGTCAAAAGAATGCTTTTAAAACCTTAATAATATTGGCATATTCCACGTCTCTGTTGGAAATTGCTCTTCGGAAGAAGGCGTGATCCAGAATATATCTAAACAGAATGTGTTGTTTACATGACCTGTATCAAATTCAGAATATTGTCATATTGGGAATAATAGTGGAATATTAATGTGCATGTAAACGCAGCCAGAGAAACATGAGGAAAGGTCATTATTGAGCCACTGCAACAAGAACTCAGTGAATGGCTCCTGTATGCAGTATGTTGTGAAAATGATCGTTCTCAGATACAGTCGATCATTTTTTATGTACTTGTAGTTCAGCTGAGTTGCTCCCTTTAAATCACCTCTTGCATTGTGCATGTGCATAATTCAGCCTTTTGTCATTTTGTGTGTTTAGTCCCAGGAGACGTTGATGGAGCACTGCAGGCTGGCCGGCATCAACTGCATGGCCCTGGTCTCTGACAAGGAGGGAAACTATGTGAAGGTAAACCATCCTGACTGTGCAGCAGTAAATAGAACTGCTCAATAAATCATTTTTTGAATTGTCATTGTGATATAAAATTGTGTGGTAAACACATTTAAAAAACTGCGATATTGCACTCAGGGATGTTTTGAGTTAGTTGCTGCTAGGTGCCGTTTGTGTTCAGCTCAGTGTTGTCCAATAAAGTAATGTTGGAGATAATTTCTTTTCTTTTTTTTTGTGTAACAAGCAGTTTGTTGTGTTTTATCAGTACACTGAAAACAGAAAGGCAGAGCTGAGTACTCTTTAATATCTGTTTATTAATTACAAGTAATATTGTTATGGCAGCATTCAGCGTTATTGCATGTCTCGTATTTTCCTCATATCCTGCAGCCCTATTGTTCAGTCCTATCGGGAAGTCCATTGACGCCTGAAATCATTAGACTGTAGTACAATTTGAGAAAGCAGTGTCTTTTTTTTTTTCATAAGAGAGCAGCTCTTTCTGTGAGCATCACAGCTCGTGATTCTTTTCAAACTGTTTTGATAAGAGAGAATTATGGAAAGGCTGTATAGATGTTAAAGTCATTTGCACTCCTTAGGTCAAATCCTTTGAGAAGGACAGACAGTCTGAGAAACGGATTCCTGAGTCGGACTTGGTGGACCACATCATTCAGAAATGTCGGACCAAATTCTCTGAGGAAAGAAACATCAGGTAAAGACATTCTGGTTTAATGTGCTGCTCAGATGTCTGAATGATGTAAGGGGGGGTGTTCTTATATAATGTTGTCCTTGTGCCCCTGCAGAGAAATCTCTGAGAGCATGTCTCAGAACCCTAAAGGATCACTGCTCAGCACCACAGGTCTGATATCACCACTTATTCTTTACAGTCAGCCTCTATACACAGATTAAACTGTATATATGTCTTAGTGCAGTCACACCTCTGTTTTCACTCAGTTGTGCTTTGACTCCACTTAAGTGCTGCATTATAAATGTTAAATCATGAAACACAATATTGTGATCAATGTGGCATCTGCTAAGTATGACTGCACCCAGTGTTGCTAACTGATTTGTTACTCAGAGTGAGGTACGATTAGTGCAATAGAAGTAGAACTGTTACATGTCACACCACCCTCTGGCATGCACACAGGTAGCCAACAAACTGTTAATTAACTTCAGTAACTGTCAAACAGAGGCAGTTTTCACTTTCAGCTCATTAGATTGTGTAAATGAGAGATTAAGGTGTGACTAATTAAAGCCTCATAATTGGAAAAAATGTGGAAATGGTCCTTTTGTCTGTCTGCAGGCTCTTCAGAGCAGCACGGCAGCAGCGGTATCATGAATATGAATGTGAACGTCATCAGCCCGGAAAAAGTTTCTGCCAGTGCGAGACGTCGCTACGAGACTCATGTTGGTGATACACACACGCACGCACACACATACACACACACACACACACACACACACACACACACACACACACGCACTTACTTGAGCATTCTGCTTCTTCACCTGTTTTAATTGACTTTTTCTCATTACCAAAATTAATTGGGTTCTGCCAGATAATCTGATGTGGTTATCCAAATGAATGACATTTTTTCGCCTGATGTACCTGCTCATCTAAACATTTATCTACAGCACCATTGGTGAAAAAACTCCATGAAGTACCTTAATTGAGTGAGCATTGCAAGAAAAGTAAATATACTTGCTTTCTCTCAGTTTGAATGACTGTTGCTGGGGAAATAATAACTCTCTTAAGTGCAGCTTACAATTGAATTCAAACTAATGAAGGTTTTTAAAAAATGAAATTGCTTTTTTTTTTTTTTTTTTATCATGGGCATGGCCATGTTTGTCTTAAAAACACGTCTGACGCATTTTGGCATCCAGCCTCCCTAATGAAGGCCTGATGCTGAATTGCATTAGAGTTTGTATTAAAGTCTTACATCATCATGAATTTGACAAAAAAAAAGAGTGCCTTACCTAAAAAGCACCCCAAACAAACTTAATTTAAGTCCACGAAGCGCACCTAACCAAAGATTTTTTCAAGCAGGTTATTTGTCACTATGGAAATGAAGAGATGAAAAGAAAGGTAGTCTCCTCATACCTGCACTGGCCTTTATTTGAAACCACAAAAAGAAAGCTTTGATGCAGGATATACAGTATTTGCATAAGTGTGCAATGTGCAGCTGTGTTTAGTAGAGACAGAAAGCCAAATATTTGCAGATTATTAATATTCCAGGACTTGGACCGTGATTGGGACACTCTGCAGACAGCTCTAATGGTAATTGTGTTCACTCATTCATATGAAAGCAGAGCAGTGTCGTACCAATGAAAAGCCCAGCTCTGTTCCACTGTCCAGTGACCAACACCAACATTAAAACATTTTTTAGTCCGCATTTTGAAATTAATAGTAGTCTCTCCGTCACGTATTTCCTTCTTCTTTGTCTCTCTGCGTGCTTGTCTTAAACATCGGAGTGTTTACTTAACGGACTTGCACTTGTATAGCGCCTTACTAATCTTTCAACCACTCAAAGCACTTTCACACTACATTTCACATTCACCCATTCACATGCTGGTGGTCGGGGCTACCATATAAGGTGCCACCAGCTACTCAGCTACACACTCGCACAGCCATCGGGAGCAATTTGGGGTTCAGTTACTTGAGCAGGGGATCAAACTGCTCATCTTCCAGTGAGTGGACTACCCGCTCTACCTCCTGAGCCCCACCCTCCCCATACTGTCATTGTTTGTCATTAACAATATTGCATCTCTAACTGTAGCCCAGGACATTGGTTTGAATATAAAAGGATTGCACACATTCATTCTGAGCATGGGAACCTCTAATATTTACTTCCACCCTTCTTCATTTATTTATTTCTTACTTTGTTTCTCTTCAACTCTTTCTCTTTCACACAGATCCAGACCAGATTACAGACTCTCGGTAGCAATTTGCAGAACAGGAGCAATGACATTGAAGTTCTGGCAGTAAGTCATTTGTTTGTTTACCCCTTTATCCCTCCCAATCCCAGCTCCCCTTTTCTGCTCTCCCACCTTATCTCTTGAATTCATGTGTGAAATCGCAGAGCGAGAAAGGGGCTTTTGATAGCTAAAACCGCAAACATCACTGGGAGCAGCCCTTTTATAGCGATTTGCCTGACGCTAAAATCCCCCGCTGGAGGTTAAGATGGCTGTGAATCCATTCCAGTCGCTACAGAACAATGAACACTAAACAGAAGGCAGTCACCGTGTCATTTCAGGGGATGCAAATGGCTGCCATATTGAGTTTATTTGTGGTTGCGTTGTAGATTTATGGCCAGATATTCTCAAAGTAAATCATCCCTGCTTGTCTTATTTACCATGTCGCCGCATATTCCAAATACATTTGTCACCCCTGTTTGGGGTCTGGATTGCATCAGCGACGCAACAGTAAATACAAGTTATTGAAACACAATCACCTTGATTCTGGTAAGCAGTTGCAAGAGGCCTCTAAGTCTTCATTGTTGCATGTCAGCAGCTGCTTGTCTATCAGTCTGACTGGAACACAGCAGTACTCATTTTCCAATGATAAATCCAGGAGGCCATTAGGTCCTTCCTGTAAAAGGGACATAGAGTGCTTTCAGGCCTGGCGAGGGCATTGTGCAAGTGGAATTATAAGTAATTTACTGATGTCAGAGTGAACTGGATTATCTTGTGTTGAAAGAATTACACAAGCTATCGGGCAGCCGGTGCAACGGTTGATATTTTTAGCTCGATTATGAATACGTTTGTGGGATTGTTGCAACGTGAGATAAGGCTCCATTGTGTCTTTGTGTAACCCTGCTTGTTTTGTATCCCTCAGGTGGACCTGCAGAAGGAAACGTTGATCAACTTCCTGTCCCTGGAGGTTGGTTCCCTAACAGCTTCATCAAGACCTTTGCAGAGTTAATAAAAGGCCTCATCCTTGATGAATAGTGGGACGGGTTGAGGGAAGTGGAAAGAACGGCCAATAGAGGTCAAGAATCGTAGACAGGAAGAGGGGATCCCGTCTGCTTCCTTACAATCCTGATGAGGAGTGGAGTGAGGGAACACCCCTGCCTTTTTCCAACACTTAAGAGTCTAACTTGCACTCCGTTAACAAGGCTCACATATGGGACAGACACGCACTACAGTTAACAAAACGCATACTTGAGAGGTGTTAATATTCACATTCCAAACTCCTGACCAAAGCTGCACTCATAAAAACCCCGGCTCCTCAGAGCAGAGGTTTAAAAAAACAACTTAAATTATATTGTGCTAAGAAACATGAAGAAAGCTTAAAAAAAGCTCTTAACACCACTGTTATATAAGCACAAGCCTCCACTCCATAAATGAATAGGCCACCTATACAGTGAGTCGGCCCCGTACAGCACATGTGTCAAGGAAAACACATTGAGTATGTAAAACACATGACAATACACAGTGGGTATAGCCAGGCGTGCAGGAAAGGCCTGTTTTAAATATGGCAAATTACCCCAAGTCACACAAGGAGCCAAGGAAATCTATAAACCCACTGTAGCTTTGTGACTCCACTGGCCTGCTACACTTGACATGCAAAAATATACTCCAAGGCTGCACATGTAAAACCCCATTTTTTCCTCCAAAATGCCATCTAGTTAGTGAACATGGAGAAAAGGTTGTGTTGGATAGTTTCTGCCATTTTTGACTTTGTTTGATGTTGGTGATTTTGTCACCTACGTCACTTTGTCATTTTGTTGTATTAACCCCAGCTCTTTCTCTTTCTTTCCTTCTTCCAGTTTGATAGCGAAGAGCAGTTCAACAGCAGCGTGAAGACTCTGCTGTCTCGTCTCCCCAAGCAGCGCTACCTGAAGTCCATCTGCGAAGAGATACACCAGTTCAAAATTACAAAAAAGTGAGTAGGGTGCCTCAGCACAGTTTGTGTAGTCCTGAGCTGTTGAGTTCTTTGTGTTGTTATCGTCAAAGAGAAACAAATTTTTGCAGATCTTGTTATGTTTCCTGCCAGCAAATTTGCGTTTCCTAGGAAAGCGAAGGCAAGACCCACCATACTAGTACTTGTTAAGCCTAGTTCAGACCAAAGATTTGCGACGAGACGAGTTGAAACAGGCAACGACTTGCAATGCACCGTTCTGTAGGGTTCTTAAAACCTGCCTGTTCACACCAATGCAACTAGATAAGATGGTGTAGCATTGCTATGCAACAACCATCTGTACTTCCGTTCTGCTTTTCAGCTTCTCAGGTTTATTTTGTGACTGAATATAATTTGTAGCTTCTTAAAATATGAATAAGGATAGTGATAGTGAGATACTGGCTACAGTTGCATTTCTAGTAGATGATGATGAAATGGCGACCGACATAAAATGAGCATCAAACTGATTATAGATTATTATTATAAGCAGATTGGCAGTAGAAACAGGTGGCATGCTTTGCATTCTAAAACCAGCCGCCAATGATGTGACCAGCTGAGTTGCAGGTGCGGCTTGAGTCTTGCTCAGACGGCTAGTTCACACTGCTGCAACTTTTTTCTGCAACGTTCTGAAATGGTTTCATCTCGTCGCGAATCTTTGGTCTGAACTGGGCTTTACCTTTGTTGGCTGGGTGGTTATACCAGGGGGAAACAGGCTCACATTATACTAACGAACAAGATTTTAAACAGGGCCAACCAGCATTACTCGAATTTTTAAATCATTTTATTGATGAATAATATTGAGATGAATGTGAGAAAACTTTTTTGAAACTCCATTTTTACATGCACAGCCGTGTCTTGAGTGTCAAAATGTTTTCATTTAACTTTTTCCCCCTCAAAGTAAAGAAACAGCAGGAACTTTATACTGCATAGACATTTTCTAAGCAAACCGTCACAGACGTCTCATCTCAGCAGGAGTCCCTCTGGAAGATGAGCCAGAGACCCCACAGTCTCCCCCTTTCTGCTGACCCCCACAGGTTTCCATCCACTACTGACTTATTTTTAATAAAATGAAACCCGGGGCAAACAGAGGAATACATTAAAGACCACTTAAAAAGGCAGACTTCCTTTTACGGGCAGCTGCCACTCCAAAGCTCCGACCAAGCCCACACACTCCAGGTGTAACAGTGACAGTCAGTCCTTCAAAGGGAGCTGTAATACGGATAACTACTGCTTTGCAGAACATCAAATCCTCAGCTGATCCCATTTCCTGAGGTGAAATCTGGAGGATTTGCCTTGTTTGGTCTTCTGATGTCTGTCTCTTAACACCCAAGTTGATTGACACAGACTGCAGCTTGAGGCGGGGGGCGGGTTAACTTTGTCCATTGCTGTGGTTGTGGATGGAGCGGTTAATATTCCCAAGCTTCCCAGCAGAATGTTTTTTTCAAAGCCAAGGCTAAATCCTCAGTGTTTGAGCTTCTAGTGTTGTGACGCTTGTGAATGCCCATAGAGAGCAACCCTGTGAGGGATTCAGCGGATTTTCTCTTTCATGAATGAGATGGCAACGAAAAAAAAGAAAAAAATCAAAGCTTCTCTTTCTGCCTTCCCGTCCGCCTCTCCAGAGCAGTTGGTTTTAATTTCCTGTCTCTGCTGTGTGTTTGATTTGCCATTTAGGGGGAAAAAAAGTCTCTACTGATAAATGAGCGTCACAGAGGCAACAATGGATATATTCAGCATGTGTTTGTTTAGTTGTTTTCTTCGAATGTGGGGCGCAGGCAACTGACGCCAGATGAGTGGGCTAAAGGTCTCGTGCAGTCACCTGGCTGCAGCAAGACCACAAACTAAACTTATCCCAAGGGCTTTGCAATCACTGAGCTTTCCTTTCAGCCAACACTACTGTTGGCACAACCTGTATGTAGGGCCTTTATATCCAATGCTCTTTTCACACGGCTACAATAGGGCTGCTACTACCTATTACGCCCAAGATGACGTCCTCGAATGTCTTGTTTGTTCCGTGACCCAAAGATATTCAGTTTACTGTCACAGAGGAATAAAGAAAGCAGAAAACGTTCATATCTAGGAAGCTGGAATGAGAGAATTTTGACTTTTTTTTTCTTAATTAATTAATCAGTTTGAGTAAATTTTATCAGATGACTTGGCGATTGATTTAATAGTTGACAAAACACTTAATCATTGCAGCTCTACTCTACAGCAATGCTAGCAGCACTGAGAGGTTGTATGGAACTTAACATGCTCACAATGACAATGATAACTTGTTGATGTTTACCATCTTAATTTAGCGTGTTAGCATGCTAACATTACAGCTGAGGCTGATGGAAATATCATTATTTTTGCATGTATTTGGTCATAATGATATAATCGTATTGACCTGATGATGGCGCTACATGAAAAGTGATGGGATCATCACACTATTACAGGTCATGCTGAGGGGAACGTTAATGTCCCCTCAGGATAAATTAGATGTCGTTAGTGTGGCTAACATCTGGAGAGGACCAATAATTTAATGGAACTAAGTGGAGTAATTTTGACTTTTTTGTGTAATAAGTGATTTTAATTTCTGCACTGAGTTCTGGGACTTTGTTACTCTGGACATGGACTCTTGGCAGGGTTGAATCCTGTGTTATTTTACCTAGACTGACCTCCTTATCTAGAGAAATCTAAGCTCTTGGAAACCCTCCCGGCTGAATTTCATGGCATTGTCCTGATTTTGAAATGTCCCATTTGGAAGGTCTCCACAATGCTTTTTAATATTCTTTCACATCTTATAACTGACAGATGTTGTCCTCTCGCAGGGTGGCTGTGGTGGTCTTGTACAGCTACAAGGACGACTACTACAAGATCCTCCTCTGAAGACCTGGGGCTTTCCACTGGCATGGGAGATGTCCCCCCTCAGCTCCAGACTCAGTGGACTCCCAGGGACTGTTTTCACGCTTGGACGTACAGAATCAGCTTGAAGAATGACAGACTCATAACGTTTCTTTTTGGGAAACCAGAGCCCCAAAGACACAAGTTTTTATTTACCATGTTGAATGGTAATTCAGCTGTGTAACCCAAAATAACTCTCACAAAACCTTCCAGTGTTTTGTGGTCTTTCTCAGACAAACCTGGACGAGAGGTTTACTTGACTTAACTGCCTTAATTGAAGCTGGAAGAGAAAGGGCTTTTTACTGAGGATCATGTGTCATGAAGGCAACAATTTTACATTTCTATTTAGCAACAGGATCAATAGAAAGAATAAATCATCTTTTCCCACATGGAGCTGTGATTTTTGTGTCTGTTTTAATTGTACATGTCAACCATAAGTCAACCATTTGCAGCTTAGTATTACCACATAAGCTAATGCTTATCTTTGTTTTAACTGATACTTATGGATCCACAGGGTTCTCCTAGATCTTTAAAAAGTCTTAAAAGGCATTTAATTCATTCATCTAAAAATAAGGCCTTAACTGGTATCAAAATGTCTTAAATCAGTCTTTCAAAAGTATTAAAATTGCTACGACATGGCAAGTTGCATTGTATGAATCGTTTTGTCTGACATTGGGTATCAAAATCTCAAAGTAATTGGTATCATTTATTTTAAGATAGTGTACCTCTTGCTTTAAAGTCATAATAGTGGAGTCAGCAACACTCATATTTGGTTTCAAGCCTGAATGCTGTCACTTTACCCTGGATGACATGGAGAAGTGCAGATTGATGATTGGCTATTTAACCCAGCTACTTAACAGTATGGCTGAAACCACTGTAATGCAGTGCATACTAGGCTTGGTGTATTTTTCGCAAAAGGTTTTTCAAACTCTGCACAATGGGAATCATGGCAGTTGAATCCAAATTGCAGAGTGAGAAACAAAACCGCCAAGAAATGCCAGGTGTTTCCAAGTTCTGTTCTGCTCCCATCTGCACCACAAGACAAAAAATATCATGCTGTTTCTTCCAGTAACCATTTGGGCAAAATTGTCCCTAAACCGAAGTAATTGATGTCAGCTTGTGTTTTCTCTTTCCCCTTCAATTTTGGTTATTGCAAAATCTGTGTTAAATTTAATTGTGAGTGGCATTTAAAAGTCTTAAACCTAAGTTGCCTTAAGCTGTAGGAACCCTTGTTGAATTATCGCTCAATTGAGACATTTATACATTCATTTTCTGTAACCGCTTACCCTGTTGGGGGTCTCAGCTGACATTGGGCAAGAGGTGGGGGAAAACCCTGGACAGGTCGCCAGACTATCACAGGGCTGACACATAGAGACAGACAATCATTTGTGCTCACATTCACACCTATGGGCAATTTAGAGTCACCAATTAACCTAAACTGCATGTCCCTGGATTGTGGGAGGAAGCCGGAGTACCCGGAGAAAACCCATGCTGACACAGGGAGAGGGCAAACACAGAAGGGCTCCCCACCCTGGATACAAACCAGGAACCTTCTTGTGAAGTGACAATGCTAACCACTGCACCACTGTGCCATCAATTGAGACAGAAGTTGGGAATGTTTGGGAATTTCTAAAGTCTGACGTTTTTTTGTAGTATTTAATATATATTCAAGGCCTGAGAAACTGACCCTAATATTTACTTTATTGATCTTCCGGAGAAACTTCCTCACCTTGAAGTTTATGAGCAAGCTTTGACGGACAAGTCAAAACACCAGCATGATCTGCACTGAAGATAATCCAGGTTTCCAGGTCTG
This sequence comes from Chaetodon striatus, assembly GCA_029783705.1. Taxonomy (NCBI): domain Eukaryota; kingdom Metazoa; phylum Chordata; class Actinopteri; order Chaetodontiformes; family Chaetodontidae; genus Chaetodon; species Chaetodon striatus. The sequence continues at coordinate 20,475,890 of JAPZEB010000007.1, forward strand.
ACCTGTGTGTCTTTTTCAGGATTTTATTAGCCCACTGGATAGATGAGAGGTCTACTTACTATCTGCTAGCTCTCAAATCTCACTCAAATCTCAGAGGACCCCCCTCAGAAACAGCCTACTACAACTAAACACATCTGCAAGTGCTACTGAGATAAGAGAACAAGGGGAAACGATCAGATTTAAAGCAACTACGAGAAGACAAAGTCCCATTTGGAGCACAACTCCAAAACCAGATGTGCATGAGCCCGCAAATCTGTGAGTGAAGTTAAAAACCACTAACAGATACCATCTTGAATGACATCACTGCACTTTAGGGAATTGTTCCTCCCACCCAATTTTAAGTATCATCCATGTGGGGCCACCTTGGTTCACACATTTATTTTCAAAATAAGTGTAAATGTTACAGTTCATCATCTAGGAAACATATTTACAGGTTTTGCAACAGTAAAATAAATAAGGTTGTATAGAATATAGCAGATAGAAATGGTAAATAGTCTACAATGTACAGCAGCTTTGGCTACCAAAAGTTCATTTTTCCAAAAAAAAAAAAAAAAAAAAAAAATCTCAAACTATAGTTTAGTAATAATAA
>JAPZEB010000007.1:20509108-20519372 GCA_029783705.1 Chaetodon striatus
GCCCCAGAGAAGGCTGATTACTCCTTCAGTTGTGATAATGACTGGGGTTAAAGTGCGCTGGGAAAAGCAGCTGGCAGACATACCATTGTCATTTAAATGAATAGAATTGTATCCATCCGTGGAAATGGTCCAACCCTTGCAGGTCCAATTAATATAATTTTCTAGCTGGCACATTTGTAAGCACAATAGGCAGACGGAGAGGATGGAAAAAAGTCAGCAGCAAATGGATTTTATCCTGCGCTGTTTGTGTTCTATCTCTGAGCATAAATGGCTGTAATTAGAGAGTCAGCAACCACAGAACCAATCTTCGTATCACAATGGTGGCCATACTCCAGCTTGCACAAACACAAAAGGCCTGATTTGGTATGCTTGATAAATTCTCTGTGCAGATTAGGCAACATGTGCTCTCGTACGACTGTAAGATTGCAAAGAATGGAAAACCTTTGACCTCAATGCACAAACTATGACCATATACACACACAGACACACACACCTGACGCTGGTCTGGAAGAGGTGGGATACGGAAATTGCTTCATTACCACAGAATGGTCTCTTTTGTAACAAAGCATATTTCTGGCACCTCAGCAGCTCATTGAGGAAAAAAAACACCTCCTATCTAAATGGGTTTTTTCTTTAAGCCCGGGTACAAGGAGCGCAGTCTTTCCCCCAAACCAGAGTGGCTCGGCCAGGCAGAGGAGGCTGTGTTGACAGCCTGAGTTTACTCATGGAAAAAGCGCACAATGTGAGTTCTGTTCACCGACTGACTTTGGAAGCAAGTCAGCAGAGAACAAAGCTGTCTCAGTCCAGCTGCCCTCCGTGGGTTTCTGGTCTGTCCTCAGGTTTTATAAAGTTGCTCGGCAAAAGGGACACATCAGGGCCATCTCTCACGTAAAGCTGTGGGGGCCTGGCCCAGTGCCCACCAGCAGTTACAGCTGAGAAAGTCGGCATTGTGTTTACCTTGTGTATCAGCGTGTGTGAGTCTACGTGTGAGGACCGCGGAGCAGGTCTGGGAGGGGGTCCGGGCCAAAAGGCACAGACAGGGTCACCAGGAAGAAACACTTGGTGGGAACTTCACACCACGGTCAGAAGCTTGAGGTACACGGCGCGTAGGCACGCAGCGGCCGGCAGGCCTGCATCTGCTGCCTGCACGCCTTGCTCTCTTGCTCTTTGGCTAAATATTTGCAGATGAAAAACGTGATCTCAGTGTCCTGAGTAACACCGCTTGCAGCTGTGAATGAGCGTGTTTGGGTGAGGTAATGAGTATGTCCACATGTAGGTGCACAATTGCACGTAGATTTTTCATGTGTTTGTGTGTGTGCATAGCAAGAGCACATAGCAGCATGTGTGCATTCCATTGAGACACACCCTTTCCTTGCCGTCAGATGGCCAATAAGATTAAGCCACTGACAGACAGCGCGAGGGACTTCTATCTTGCTGAAGGGCCCGTCCCTTAGAAATCAACACCATGCATGGTCTATCGTTTTATCAGGCACAAAATGCATATGAAAAGAGTGAACTGACTGTGCTCCAGGGTACTTTACATAAAGCACTGGGAAACATAACTGAACATTTGTCACGTGTACGGTCACTATACCTCAAAAAATAACCCAGCCCTCATCTGTGGCAAATGTATGGAGACCTGGGGTGTAGACAGCTGTTAGACAAATTGTAGAAGAGGCAGTTGAGTTACGTATGGATTTTGGATTTGTTCCCTTTCAAGGAAAAAGAGAAGAGAATGGCTGATGATGGATGAAATGTGTCTGAGAACTAAAGGAGCTGGCTTAGGCTGCAGTTGGGGTGTCTTTGATTTCTTAATGGTTATGGTTGGGTCGAGGGTTTAGGTCTACATTTATTGAATGGACTGAGTGTTGGAGTTGGACATGCAGGAATGGTCTTCATGTGTGTGTGTCTTGGCTTTTCCCGCTGGCCTAATACTGGCTGGTTTGGTTAGCGGCTGACCACGAGTAGTGAGTGGGTTGACAGCAATCCCAACATGCCTTTAAGGGAAGTTCTTTGTCTCAATCACCACACAAGAGTTTTGTTTCCTTTTTTGAAATCCCTACCAACACACATCCAAGTACGCACACACTGGGAAAACGAGCAGCTTGCAGGGTACAACAGGGGCCATAGCTTCCGCAGACAAACACACAGCACTGAGACGTCTCGCGTCCCTGCCAGCCGGCGGCGGTCTGGCTCGGCCAGTAATAGCTCTGCCACAAAGAGGCTGCAGCCAAGCAGAACTAACGGTCCTTTCACAAGGGAAGAGAGGGGCTGGACGGAGGTGGCATAGGTGGGCAAGTAAATTTGTGGGAGAAAGGTCAGTCTGTGCCATGCCATCATAGTGGGCACCGCTCCCTTGTCGGATTAACCGCTCGTGAACTTCCACATGCCTATGAGGGACAAAGTTTATTCTGTTCTATTTCCATTAATAGTCTGCAAGAGCAAGTTAAGCATCGTTTCCACTGCATGGTACCAACACGGCTTGACTCGACTCACCTTGATTGGAACCTTTTTTGGTTTTCCATTAGCAAAACTTGTGGATAGTACCTGGTACTTTTTTTAGTATCACCTTCGTCAAGGTTTCAAACGAGCTGAGGGTGGGAATAAGATGTTTAAACGGTCACAAATCCTTACCCATCACATGCACTCAAATCTGCAAATCATGTGTGTTCCTCTCTTTTTCATTAACAGCAAGGACAGTCAAATTGTGCTTTCAGACCTAGTATTCACTTGCTTTGGTCTGAATCAGGGACTAATTTTGATACAAAGTTGCATAATTGCCTGAAGTTGGTCCATGTTCTCACGGCAGCATTTACGAGTGGACCAGATAAAATGCCTTGGGCAAGAGGGCTGCTCTTGATTGGTCAAAATTTCCATGTGGGGAAAAATCCAGAAAGTAAACAAAATGTTGAAGAAGAGTACACTTGTAAGATAAATGTGGCACTTTCTAATGTCACAATGGAGGGACGACTATCGCACTAGAGATCGTTTGTTGCTGGACCGAGACCACCTCATCAAGAAGGTCTTGGTCTGGTTGTTTTGGCGTGCATGCGAATGAGATTGCTATGTTCAACCGTCCCCCTGATAATTTCATCCAAGCTTTACCCTAAGTAACCAACCTGACTGCTTCTGCATAACTACGTCTTTCAGCTATCCTTATTTCTGAGCATGTTAGTATTAAGTGATGCCAGTTTTATGAATCACCTAAACACTTCCAAAAATGCACCGACTGCTGCTCCTCGTTCCCGTCAGTGAGCCGCAGCAGGGGAATTCCTCTAAAATAGCAGTTAGGGGCCTTATCATGAATGAAATATGTAAACCATCCTTGAGTGTAAAATTGCCAAACACCACCCTACCTAGACCCCAGGGCCTGTACTAGACACAAATACCTTCAACAAAATGGTTGGCCTCAGTTGCGATTTCCTATCTTCCTGCGTCTGCCCTTCCCCCCTCCCTCTCTTACACTTATCACTTCCTCTTTCTCTGACATGTGGGTAAACGCCTGTTGCTCCTGATTGAATGTTTGCAGCCAAATTACATCAGCGTCTTGAATACCAGCAGAGAACAGGATCCCGCTGAAACAACACGAGGCAGCATTAGGGCGACTGAACACCAACAGTGGTGAAGCGGAGATGTTGAGTTTTAACAGATCACAGTGTGTCACAGGGGAGGGAAGAACTAACAAGACCACTGAGTGAGTCAGAGAGAAAGTGAGAGGCCAAACCATTACCATGTGTGAGCTTACTCAAGAAGAGAACCTACGTCCCGACAGATGTTGGGACGCAACGTCCACTTTAATGCTCCTATGCCTGTGAAGTAGGGATGGGCGATTTATCTAATATACTCAAGTCATCGCCGCTTGTTCCCCACGGGATGTATAAAACGATTGTATCTTGACCATCGAGAACAAACCTTTCTCTTATGGCTCTCTCCTTCTCACAGACACGAAAAAAAAAGACTCACAAACATGATACGTCACATGCACTCTCCCGCCCATCCAGACCGCTCTCTCCTGGGTGATAGTGTGTGAGCAAGCGTGGCGTGTGTTTTTCTATCTGCAGGGCTCCAGACCGCCATTATTTAGTCGCATTTTGCGAAAATTGAGCAACAGCACAACTTGCAAATATTATTAATATATAAACTGGAGAGCTGTTGGTTTGTTTCCCTGGTGCTTTATTTGAATTTATTATAACAGTACTTTATTTAACTTTATTACAACTGTACTTAATTTAACTTTATGGTAACTGTAGTTTATTTAACTTTAACTTTAACACATATTGAGATGTATATCATGTATCGCAATATGGCCTGAAATATTAATATACTATTATTTATAGCCATAAGTGCAATCAGTGGAGCTTTTATGCCCTGGGAGCAGTTTCATAGGGACACATTTACAGTCACACACTAGCACGGCATGCTAACACTTCTTAATAACTGCTTGTGTCTAAAGACAACAAGCAGTTGATGGACGCAGACTCTGTGGAGACCAACAGGACTGAGCGAATAAGATCCTAACCACAGTGTCTCGGTCTTGTCTTGGTGACAGACGAAGGGAAATCTCTGTCGGGAACATCTAGACAAACAAGATAATTATCACACACAGTCGCATGCACAAACACAGACACGCATGCTCACATATAAAGGCTCATCACACACATGCACACGTGATGATATATAAACACATGTGTGCATCTTTCAACATGTACACTTGCAGACATAACAGACACACACACATCCTGGTCTCTTACTTAATGAGAGGCCATCAGAAAGGGTGGGTGTGTTGCAGTGAGAACTCATAAGCTGCTGAAAAATGTTGTTTACAGTTTTCACTGGTGTGAGTTTAAACTGTCATCCGTTTGGCTTTGCAGATGAGGGAGTTACAAAACAGAGGACTGGCAGTATATCTTTCATTGTAACACTAGACCTCAACAATGATACGTGTAAACAATATAATGTTTGATGAACACACGTCCTGTGGGATTTACTGATCAAGAACATCCGCACAGCTGTACTTCAAATGTTCTGTAATAACCTCGGTGTTATTCACAGACTAAATAATCTCAAATATGTTGGGGTGGCGCGTCGCCAGCCACCGTTTTGTCTATCTTAAGAGCCGCTCATCTGAGATGCAGGCGAATTGCAAAGAGAGTATCAAAGGATAGCAACGTGTGGATAAAAACACAAGCAGTCACAGTCACATGCTTTGGACTTAATCTGTTCACTACAGCGCTGGACAATTTTTCCTCAGGTTTTGCAGGAAGGTTTTTTCTGGCTTGTTCAGTAAGATAAGGTTTACACTGAGGTTCAGTGAGTTCACTCAGTGGCAGTCCCGTCCCATTTTTGCAAGTGTCAGTCAGGAGGCAGCCGCCAGTTAGCGCCTGTCTTTCTAGCAGACACCTCACAATCCAAAAGTGGAAGCTAAATTCTCTGTGCCAATAACTTTTTTTCACTTAGAAGTGTCAATCACAGAGGCTGCTGAGAGTGGAGGTAAACACACATGCTTGTATTCTCTCTCGTCATTCAAGACGCTGTCTGTTTTCAAGCAATCATCTTACACTGTCTTCATTTAAACCTTAAGGACTTCCATCATCGGTCTCAGCAAATCCCTCTCTTGTAATAAAGACCTTTTGTGTTTTTGCTTCTCTGTCAGTCAGATTCACACCTTCTTTTTTCACCCTCAACATCTTTCCCTCTTGTTTTCTTTTCATTACATCAGCCTTGCTCTTTATTCTCTCCTCATCCTTCTTTTCCTTTACTTTTCCCTCACTTTGCACATTAACATGGGAAGTGCCGTACATTACACTATCTGCCTGTTGAGCTTTCCCAGTGACTCCATTAGGGGGATCAGATGTCCTGAAAATCCTGAATCCTGTCCTGTTTGCCCTGAAAATTAACCATTGTAGTGATAAATATTAGCCTAGGGCAAGCTAAAGCAAGAGCTGCCTGTATGCTGCGAGACTCAACTTGCTGAGGAGACCTGACTTGATGACACTAATTTGCAAAATGCTGCACCAAACATATTTTGCATTTTGGAGCGCTGCCAAATTGTCATGAATAATTAATATCATAACAGAGATGCGCGCAACAAGCTCCTGCTGTCACCTGAACAAAGAAGAATCTAAATTCAAATGAGAGCCCTTTCATTAAATCATCAAGTCGTCTGCATAAATTAGTAATCAATGTTTTTTTCACTCTCTGAATCCCTGAAAATGTGATTAAATCAGTAAAATCCCTGCTTTTAGACATTAAAAAATGTCCTGTTCATTTTTCTAACATATATATATGAGCATAGTATTAATATGTTAACATACCTGTCACATCTACGTAATGGTTCATGTGTCTTGCTAACACAACCAAGACACTGTGCACACACATACACACACCTCCCCTGTCCTAGATTTCACCCATTCTCATCTTTCACCCCTGGCTCCCCGCAAATATTCAGGTAGAATGATATGTACAATTACACAAGTATAAACATAATGAGCTGGGACATAAGGAATTCTGTGTTTCACTCGGAGGTGGTTTGTACAAGAGAGGGACAAAAACGACAGCAGGCATTCTTCGTATCAATGTTTAGACTAAGAATGGACTATGACTGATAGAATTCTGTTGAAGTGACTTTGTAGTTGGAAAATCTATTTCGGACTCAGGTATAAATCCTCACATCTTAACACTAAATAACTTGAGCTGAGTGAAGCTATTGGTCGGCTGCCGTGTGGTTTGTCAGTAACAGTCGCAGGTCATCTGAAGGTTACCTGCGGCTTCCTGGCACTGGCTGCGGTTGATGTAGGCGAAGTGGTGGTTGCAGCTCTGAGACTCGCACACACAGCCCTCGGCGGTCAGGTTACATCCAGAGAACATGCAGGCCGGGTTGGATGGTCCCACATACTTCTCTCTGTGTCTGTCCCGGTGCTCATGCCTTCGACCCTCTGAAAACCAGCCGTGGACACAGACACACACACGCACACACACAAAACCACAGTCATCAATGAGTCAGACAACAGCACCACTCAAGGGTGAGTGGGGAACCACAGCACAAAGTCTTAGCATGTGTGTCATCACTATGATATGTAAGTAGCATTAGTCACCTCAGAGCCACATCTGTTATGGATTAGCTCCTCTCAATGGACAGCATTATTCCCTCTGACTCAAATTTGGTGCGTGCATCTGTGTTTCAACATACCGTGTGATGGGAGGAGAGGGCTCACCTGACTTGCTGGCCTTCATGCAGGTTTCTTGGTCTGGGTAGGTGAAGGAGCCTAGGCAGGAGTGACGGGCATCGCACACACACTGGCCTCCGGCTCTGTCGCAGCCTGTCATCAGGGGACAGCGCTCATCCTCCAGGCCTGCCTCTGGGTGCTCAGGGAGCACTGCAAGGGGGAGAACAGGAGACAGGATTGGGAAAGATTAGGGTTGTGCCAGACTCAGAATTTTGTCAGTCGAATCAGATTTGGCATTTCAATACGAATATTCAACTACTTGTTCCTTTTTAGTTATACAGACTACCAAGCAACACCGATTTTTGAACAGGCTTCAGCAGGACAATCAGGATGTCAATGATGTTCATGTAATATAGAAAACAAGTTAGCCCTCTGAGCTAATGCATGCCAACTATGCCAATAACAGATCGAAAATTTGCATTTTGTCCACACTAGATATCAAACAAAAGCCAGAGACTATGTCATATTCATTTGCTGTCAGGTGTAAATTCACCACATCTAAGCTGAAGGTAGATGATGATGTTGTCTTTGACTCTCACCGGGCAAAGCCTCTCTTCTTGCAGGCAGAAGTGTGTGTGTAATCACAAGCTAAAATGTGCCAGAATTTGGGATCTGTTTTCCCAGAAGTGCTGACGGGTTAGGCAGCTTACAGCCTCGGTTGCAACACACTGCCCTGGCACCACCATTACTGAAGTGACCAGTGTATTTCTGGGCTGCCACCCCTCCTCCCTCCTCGTCGCGCCACGCTACTTCAGCCATTGAGCCCATTTGTTTGCTTTTGTTCCACAGCATGGGGCCCTCCCAGGGTTCCCATCTCTGCTGGATGCTGGAACGCCTCTTCTGTACCAAGGCCACTTGCACCATACCCACGTATTGTTCCCTCGCCTAGTGAGCCTCACCCACTCAGATGGCACCTCGGGGCTTTACCCAACTTGGATGAAACTTTACCATACGAAGGAATGTGCGAGCGAGGGAGTAATGCGCCCCAGCATTACCCATAGTGTTCCTTTCACATGCACGCATGAATAACCACATATTTATACCCTTAAATTACCCTCCTTCACAGTTGTCCAAGCACACTAAGAGTAGCAGCAGAGTAAACAGGATGAGACAAACTGTAACCCAGAGTAACCTCTTCCAAAGCATTTAGCTCCCGGGCCTCAATCAACAGTGTGGAAGCGTGATTGGAGCTTATCATAATACTCTGGCTTTCTTCTCCAAACAGTGACACACCACAATGCACCAGAGGAAAAGGTGAAAAGGTTTAACTCTCCAATATAAGCATGAGCACTTCATGGTATATTTACCTAACTACTGTAGTGATCCTACCTGAAATAAAGCCTCTTAAAATGAATTGATTTTCATTTTCAGTTCGGGGTTAGAGAAACAATAATGGGACGACTCAAATAACAGGAAAGGAACTGAATTCAGATGCTGTAAATCATAATAGATATTAAGTTAAAACAGATATTACACTATGGGAAAAAGACAGTCTCTAACTGTAATAAGTCTCACTGTTAAAGTGAATCAATGTGACCACAGAAAAAAAGCACTGTTGCAAACATTTTCCCAAAGTTAAAGTTATACTATATGCAGGAATGTCAGCTAGTTTTTGTAAGTAGTATTGCCAGGGCAAGTGAAAGTGAAAGCCGACCCCAGCCTGTCCGCTTGGCATTTCATCTCATTATATGTGCGTTTTTTTTTCAGTGCTGTGTCCCGGATTTTTGTAGCTTCCTCATGGATGCATCCTGGTTGTTACCTTTTAATGTAGTCCCCACCTCACCTGAGCACTATGCCCAAGAACCCAGAAAATACAGGTAGAGGGCAGGGTCTCTGCAAATAAATACACCACCACACACTTCGATCATGAGTGATGACTGAGAGAGCACACTTTGGTATGAGTATACATTGTTTTTTAGGAGAATCCTGCATAGTATACATTTAAGGTTGGTTGTGTGGATGACTCCTCAGTGATGGAAGATGTTCTCGAGGACTATAATAAACCTCCAGCCAATGGAACAGGTGAAGGTAATACTACCTTTAACCTGAGCCAGCCTGTGCCGTTAATAGCTCTCCCAGACGCCCAGCCAGACTGGCAAAGCACAAGCAGCCTTTTGAATAAACCGCACCAAAACTTTCCCTGTGATTTCCTTTCACCTTAAAATGATCCTTAGCTCCACATTTTTTCCATCTCGAGGCTTTCCTGTGCCTGGGAGGGTATTTTCATTTGCCTGTCTGTGTGGGGTGCTAAATCTGGCATGTAGAAAAAGAGGTAGAAGTCTAAACAATGAATGAAAGGCTGGACACTGAAGACATTGTCTCGTTAACTAATTTTTGCGTGACCCCAGTGAGCCCAGTTTGTTCTAAGCTGGTCTGCCTCATCATAGCCCCCCTTTCAGCTTGACCCTGGTCTGGTCTGGCCTTGCTATCTATTATCTGGCCTGGCATGACTCAAGCCAAGGTCTATGGCTTCATCCCAGGGGGATTCCTCTCTCAGCGGCTGAGACTGCTTGTCTTGGCATCCAGGGCCAGGATGGGAAAGCTGACCTCTAGAGGCCCTCTGGCTGATAGCGAGCTAAAAAGGAAGTCTTTGAAACATTAGATAATACCAGAGGAAGGGAGAAGAAGAAGGCATGCGAAGGAGTGCAGTGGACATAGCGTCCCTGTAAAACAGACATTCTGTTACGTGGTATGTTAAGTGCTTCTGAAGCTTGGGGAAAATTGGTGTGGGAGGACAGGCACGAGAATACAATGAGAACATCAAAACAAATCACTCAGCTGCAAAAACTGAATGATTTCACCTGATCACTGGAGCAAATATGATAAGGTGAAAGACCCAGATGACTCTTCCTCAGAGCAGGTGCCTGTGTACTCACATGACACCTGACAGACTCAACCTGAAGCTGTAGCATTTGATGCAGTTGTTTTTGTCAGCTGCAGTGTTTAAGTGCCAAATTCCTTCATGAGAATGCTGATTTTAATATCCCAGGTATTGTTTTTGGAAAGTAACAACAATTTCTTGGGGTTCAAGCAATAAT
>JAPZEB010000007.1:20581418-20627426 GCA_029783705.1 Chaetodon striatus
GCTGTTTACATGCATTTAAAAGTTGGGTTTGAGTCGGACTAAGCCGATGATTCGATTTTCTCAAGCTGCATGTAAACATACTTGCTGCTACTTATAGTGAAGCTGATTTGTATACTGTGTTTGAAATTGTTGTTATTAGGCCATGTTTAATATGTGTTTTGGGTGTGTTTTGACTCAACGCATCTTTACAGAACCTCACAGAGACCCAACTAGTGTTTTGGAGGTGTAACTGCAGAGTGACACAGACACACCACCGCACAAGTATTAATGCTCACGATGATGTATGCCACGTGTGTGGGCTACGGCGTAGGCTCTACATAGAGCTGACGCATAAGTATAAATCCCATTTAAAACAGAGAGGATTGGTTGAATTTGCATTGATGTTGCAATCACAACATTGCTACATCCTGGAGGGACTGCTTAGTTTAGCATGTTAGCATGCTAACATTTGCTAATTAGCACCAAACACAAAGTGACATACAGCTGAGGCTGATTAAAATGTGATTAGCTCTTTAGTATTTGGTCATAACCTTAAGTATTAGACAAGTTAAAACTTGACTTGATGGTGGTGTATGAAATGGCTGCATCCTCACTGTCCTGTATTATTATAAACTATAATAACCTGGTTATGTGTCACATCTGTCACCTACATTCATACACTGCCTCACAACCTCTTCCTCTCATTGCAGTTCTCATGCATTAGTTCCCTGTTATTGACTGTGTAATTAATGTGGCTGCGTCTGTTGTTGTAGTGTAAAAATGCTCTGAAATTAGTGTAAAATGTTGATGATTACCATGAGCGGATTAGGAGACAATGGGCCCCTGGGCACAGATATGCAAAAGAGACCACAGCCTTGCCTAAATAAGGCAAGACACACAGCCTTTGTAATAGTTTTGCCTCTTTGTTGTTGTTGTTTTGCATCTCTTTGTAGTCTTGTTGGTCTCTTTGTGGTTTCTGTGTCTCTTTTTAATAATTTTGCATGTGGTCATTTTGTCTTTTGTGGTCGTTTTGTATCTCTTTGTGGTAATTTTGAGTCTCTTCCTGGCCTTGATTTTGCAAATGAAGTCCAGGAAAGGGCCCTGACACATTGGGCCCCTGGTCCTGTGCCCAGTCAACCTGTTCAGTAATCTATCCATGTTCATAACAATTGAATATAAATGATACTGGCCATTCAAATTTATACGTTATGCAGTATTTAGTATGACATCATGATTTAGACTGACTTAATCTCATCTCCCCCAGCTCTGACTGACTTCCAGTATCCCTGGAAGACTGTCAAAGTTACTACAATCCCTCCTGAGGGGGACATCAATGTCTCTACCAAATTTCAGTGCAATCTGTCTCATAGCTGTTGAGATATTTCACACACACAAAATGTCAACCTGTACAAAATTGGATGCTGATTCATGAATTCTTTAGAGTTACTTGTCTTTCTTAATTTGAACAGGAAATGCTGATATGTATGCTGCTCCCAGTTTGAGCTGAGCATGAGATGTGACTCACAAACAAGCTTCCTCACTGATGTAACAGAAGCTGAAATCAACTCATTTAGTCGTAACCTTTTCTGCGCAGCCCTTTCCAGTTTGCTGCCAGCAATTAAAAGAGTCGCACACTCATTAATGTAATTTCAGACTCATTAAAATTAACTTCAGTTCCTGTCCTCAAATCATATATTGAATTATAGCTCAATAAAAAGGATGAGCTCACAGGTGATAATTTAGTAATTGCCTGTGTGCTGGAGTGAGGAGCAACTCAAAGCGATTCCTCTGTGGAGCAGGTGCTGAGGTGCCTGTCAACGCTAATTTGCTGTTCTCCTCTCTCTCGCAGCTTCTTTATTCACTTAGCGACACAGCGCAGCACTTTAGCGCAGAGCAAGAGGGACAGATTGAAGCTATGGTTGAATGCCTTGCACTCTGTGACTTTAGCTCAAGCAGAGAACTCCTCTTCAGTCTGCAGGAGAGCCAGGCGAGTAGGAGTTAACGACGTAGGCTGCAGTGTTTTCATTGGCTTTGCAGACATAAACAAGAGCCGTACTTGTGTGTGACCCCTGGGCCTGACCCTAGAGATAGACGCTTCTCTAATGGGTGTCTCTTTCAGCAGGCGGCCAGGCCAGGGGAACAGAGGAGCCATTGTTCTGGCCAGGGAAAGCCGATGCTCTCCCTATTAAAGAGCTGAGCCTAGAGGAGGGGACCGTAGGAGCCATGAAGCTGAGGCAAACAGCAAAGGAGACAGGGGACATCTTTGGCACACAGTTAGAATTTAGGATAATATCTCAGAAAAAGCAATCCCTGCAGCAGAGATGACTCCGAGGCCTCCGGTCACATGATCTTTATATGTTTTGACAGTTGTACAAATAGCACTGCTAATTAGCTCCTATTAAGGCTTGAAATTCCTCCACTTAAAAACAGCTAAGACACAGGATTAGGAGGGGAGCGCTGAACAGTTGTGTACTCTTAACCAACCGTGACAGGGGTAGGAGCTGTTGTTCTGTTTCAACCACATCCTCTGACACACTCTGTCATTGTGTGCATGTGTTTGTGTCGAGGGGCCGCACACAAGGGAGTTCTTCTGCTGCAAGTGGCCAAACAGGTGAGTCAGGTGTCAGCGAAGCGTGAAACTGTACCTGGCGTGTATGACAATAGAAGTGCCACGCGTCAGCCCTGAGGGAGGTGACTGTGAGTAGTCTGGCCTGGTGAATAAAACAGCAACAAGATACGATTGTACGCACACTGTAACAAAAGCACACATAGTACAGTATGATCCACATAAATGATACAAACTTTAAAAACTCTGTAATAATAAGGTAATGCACCTTTGCTCCCCACACACACACACCAGGAACACACGCTAAACCTTCATGTTTATATGTGTCAAAAGTAATCAATCACTCCCATGCCTTGAGGGCATCCATGCTGCAGTGTAACTAATCTGCAGGCTCAGCAGCGTTGGCTTTAACCTTTTAAGAGGCGACAGCACTGCAGTGTGAGGTAACTCCACTCATTTGCTCTATGCATGGGCTCATTCAGTTGTCATGCAACACTTGCTTGTGTGTGTGTGTAGAGTGCAGACAGCGGTTATTAGAGAGGATTGGAAGCCCCGGTGCTCCCGCTAAATTAATGACCTAACAGCAGGAGAGATGTGATGGGCGCAGTCTCTGTCAAACGCCTGGCCAGCTCCAAATGCCTGGCTAGGCTCAGACACTTGGCAAATCCATCAGTGGCTTACTTTCACAATGCAGCTCTTTAAAAAAAAAGCTCAGGCTCTGAAGAGAAAAGAAGAGAATTAATTCTTCTTCTAGCTTTTTTTTTTCACCACCTAAGGGCAGGAGCACTGAAATATAGGTGAAGTGGAGAAATACAGCAACAGTTTTCAATTGTGACAGACTTAAATATAAACCTATAAGTAATTTATGTATGTTTATTTAGCAAAAATTTCATTTCTGTAACATTCATTCCTCACGATGTTGTTAATGCACTTATTTTATCGTAATTTAACTTATTTTATTGGGTTTTTTTTTTTTGGTTTATTATTATTTTAATTGGTCAGTGAAAGTCTGAATTATTATTTCATTTATTTAATTTTAATCCTACTTTTTAAAAAGTTTGTAAGTATTATGAATTTTTACCGATAGGTCGAGAAGCTTAAGAAATTAAATTGTTATTCCCACTTTCTTTAGATGTATTATTTATGTGTTTTAACTGTGAATACTTGTCTTATGCTTTATCTTTACACTATCCACATAGTGTTTGTGGCAGCGACTTGCATGGCAGCCCACGCTGTGCAGCACATTGTGCTACCATCTGGAATCAAAACTTGCTATGTAAACAAAGTTTTGCTTGCTTGCGCTGATATTTCTCTGAATTCACACACGGCTTCTGCCATTTTTTTCCCACATATTGGACGTCTTTTTCCTTTGTCTCAAGAAGCACTATGGTATTATGTGTTCCCGTAAAGCCAACTGAGATGCTGTATGTGATACTGTCATCCAAACAAACTTGATTCAACTTGACACCTTCAATAAAATTTTATTGAAAAAAAAAAGTACCAATAAACAACAAGAAATCCAGAAAAAGATTTGTAGAGCAAAGCTCCATATGTACAGCATATTGCACTACATAACAAATTGTCTTTACTTCCATATTATATCAACAACCAAAAAATATATATAAACACAAAAAAAATGAGTGCACAGTAGAGTATCGAAAACACACAGTCAATGTTTACAAAAATGCTACATTTTCGCTGGGTCTCATTTCTTGGTATACAGAGAATGTGTTATAATCAAGACTTCGTTGAAACTGAGCAGTTAAAGGCATATTCCAGGGTTTTTAGAAATACATGTACACTTTATCTGTTCTTTAAAGAAGGGCAAATAGTCCATAGGTACGAGCTCATGAGCCAAGTTAACCACAACCATGAGTTATTTTGGTATGCTTGGTTTTGTTTATACACCACGATGAGATGTGCAAGGAATGTTGCAAGTTCATTTTCATATAAAAAATGCCCTTGATCTCATGGACTTCAAAAGGATCCTACTAGTATTAAAAATTATTTTACAAGCAATGAACTGTCCTTATAAAAGCAGACCCTTTTTTCTTAAGAAAATACATTTTAAAAAGTTAAGAAAGACCATGAAGAAGAAATGTTATTGTTTAAAAAAAAAATCAAAAACAAAACCTTCCTCGCAAAAACTTCAAATTTATATAAAGTGGACTACAAAATTCAAGACACTGACGGTTTCCATAAAATACATGTCCCACTCTAGGGATTCTCTGCACTCACATATAATGTGATGAGTGCAGCTTGGGAACCTCATTCTAACAAAAGTATACAGGGCACCACGGTGGCTTGTTTCCCTTTCCAATAAATCAAACAGGCCTACTTGGTCAATGCACAGATATACGTCTGACACATGGCAAGACTAGCCCAAGAGAACAATCCAGAGTATATACTATACATTAACACACAACAGATAAGGGACCCATGGGATCTACAGAAACAAAGTACTTTCCAGTGCATGTTGATTACAACACAATGATCAAGACTTAAGAATCGAACACATAAACAAACGCCCTGTGACTTAATATGAAGGCAACTTTTTTTCCGTGTGGTTTGAAGCACGTCTAATGTTACGGGTATCATTAGCAATGGGTGGGATGGGTAATGACTCATTAATTACAAAGAAAAGGTCATATCCTGTTGGAAGGTCTGAATTGGTTGGGGCCCTTCCCTGGAAAATCACAACCTTTTAAGTAAAATACTCCACCCAAAATCTATTTTTTGAGTATCAAACACCCGTCCCCAAGGCTTGAAAGGTGAGGTTTGTTGTTTTCTTCTTCATGAAGGGCAGAAGCTGTGGTCATGATGAATTCTTGTTGGTTACAATGTATTCTAGCTATAATAAGTTACATTTTGGACACATGAATGAATGCACCACTTCCTCTACACAATACTGTCCTCAGAGCACTGAAGCTCTGACAGGAGTAGTGAAATCTGACCAAACAATAGTCTCACACAGCCAGACTTATCTCCACAGCAATGTGTTGGGAAGCACACATGATCAAAAAATGCTTTGGCTTGTTTGTATCTCTTTAAACCAATCACAATCATCTTGGGTAGCACTAAGCCCAGGATGCTGCAACGGTGCAGGGGAAGCTTGTTTTAGTGGAGCGTTTGCACGAGTGGTGGCTAGCACTGCAAAAGAAAACATAACAGACTTGTGTGAACTGTGTGATTCAATGTTTCCTGATAAAACAGGCAAACTTAATTTGATAAATGATGCCCTAGAGGTGAAGTCTGACTAGACTTTACTCTGGAGGAACTCAGTGAACCCGGTAAAACCACAGACAATTTGCAAACTGTATGTGGCTCCAGAACATTATAACAACAATATAACAGAAGCCCGTGTTAAGTGGAACAGATCGATACACTGGTGAAGTCACGCTCACTGGCGCATGCTGCTGCCAGGGTAAAAAGATGTGGCAAATCGACTCCGACTGGCCGTGTCTAAAAAATGGATAAACACTGGACTCAAGATGGAGACTGGGCTTTTCCGAGGTGTGTTCGCAAGCGGTGGTTCATTGCAGATCTTTACAACAATTCACTGAAAGAACAAAGCAGGCATGCCTTACTGCATGATCCAAATCTTTATCAAAAGATGCCAATTCCAGTGTGTAGGTTGTAAGGTCGGAGGTTGTTGTTTCCCGTAGCAAAGGGGATTTTGAAAACAGCAACATGCAGATAGGGGAAAGGGCGGAAGGAGGGTGGGGTGGGGGTGGGGGGTTCCGGCCAATGGCAAGCTTACAGCCAAAGCCTAAATCCGGTGAGTCAGACTAGCCAAACAATAACCATGTGGGACATGTAACTGAAATGCGCAAACATCTATTGTAACCAACATGAATTCAAACTGACCATAGCTGTTGTTCTTCATAAAGGGCCGAACTACACGTTTCTTAGAGCCTACAGGAGATGAGTGATACAACAAAAGTAGAGGGTTGGGTTGAGTATCACATGTCAGGTACAGTACAGGCAACCTGCTCTGCACAGTCAAACAACTGAAGCATGTACAAGTCCAAGACCAAAACAAAAAAAAAAGGAAAATAAGAAGTAATTGCACACACGGGTGTATACAGTAGAAATGGGCAAATATACAAAATAAATAAAAAGGAGAAAAAATAAATTACAAAGAAAAATGAACCGATGAACAATAGCCATGTAGTAAAGGAGCAGCACAAAGAGGAAGCCAAGAGCCAATGGTGAGACGGGGCGCTACAAGGACTGGCTCAGCGTTCAGGATCCGCAGGAAACTATAACCACAACCACATTCAGTGCACCTCACACGCCTACTACTACACGCTCAGTAGCCCCCGTCGCCACCACAGTCAGCAAGTCTGCCTCAGACTCCTCAGTCAAACTGTACCTTTAAGTGTGTGCTGAGAAATTGGCCGAGAGGATTTTTTTTTTTCTAACTGAAGTGAAAACGAGAGACTTGACAATACCTCGAGAGATTTCATCATGAAGAAATGGGTGAAAAACACTGCTCTTCTTCTAACCATGTAACAGATTCTCAAGGTTACCAGTAGCCCACAAAGTCTGTCCCTGAGACATCTTAAAGAGAATGAGAGGAAACCCTATTTTGCAGTGATAAACTTGACACATTGTAAGGAGCAAGTAATTACAGACCCCTGATATGCACTGCTCCTTGGGTCCAAAAGTTGGCCTGGGTTCAGCAATGGAAAATATAACAAACAGCATCTTCAACAGTGTCTTTAAACATATTCATATTTCAACAATAATTACAGTCTTTTTCACTTTTGCCTTTTTATCTGCTGAGTGGTTATGTGTACTAAAAATGTCCCAAATCTGGATCTGAGCACCAAAGACAATACGAGATCACCCAACAGAATATAAAATGATGTAAAACCCCATAAAAGTAGCCTGAGACGATCTGTTTCACAGATTGATTATGAAGTATTGTTTGGTGTTCAGAACACACAAAGGCTGTGAAAAAAACAAACCAGGACAGAGACCTTTCAAAGGAGGCGTGTGGCTCGATTGTAGCCTGAAACACTGGTACATGAAATTTCCCTAATCCAATCCAGATCCCAGATTGCGATCAGTCAGGTTTCAACATTTGATTATTTGTCTTGGACATATAAGTGAATACATGTGAAATGTTGATGTGGCAAGAAAGCATGTCATAACTGAAAACCTTCATACAAGACAGAGGTTAGCATGGTGACAATCTGAACTCTTGAAGGGTGTACGTCTAGTGCAAACACAGTGGATCCACAGCTCCACTTCAAGGGCATGGAGGTCTGAAAACAATCACATGAAAAGAACAAAGAAAACACAGGGTATAACTTGTAAATGTGGGAACAACTGAGGGGAGAGTATCTGGTGTTCTCGCTAAATGAAAGTCATAACAATAGACTCGGCCAAAAAGTTCTGTTACCATTTAGGTAAAAAATACTTAGATTTGCTCTGTATAATAATGTGCTTTACTCTAATATTATAATTTAGTGCCCAGGTGCTAGACCTCCAGAACTCATGCAAAAGTCTGCACAAGTATAATCCATATTTTCATAGGTTCTTTAAAGCAGGGCTATTTAGTTGGCAAATTGGCCAAGACGCAACCTCCGAATGGACCAGCATACATAAACCTGATGACAAAATATGATAACTATAATACCAGTAGGCTGCTAAACATGTCTGGCTTGTCTACATTTACTGGTTTTATAGTCCTGCCCAATCGAATTTGTTCTTTATTAGCCTTGCTTTAAAGTCTTTGCTTTCCCAGCCCTTCTTTAATGTGCTACATCTCAGACAACATCCAGCCACCCAGCAGCTGTATTAAATTATAGGCATTAGATTAATCAGCATAACTCAAGTGTAATAATAATAATTATAATAATAATAATGTGTAATAACATAAAAAGGGAAGCTGCATCATCAGAACAGTAACTGGAAAGGAATCAGTAACAGCAGTGATGGGTCGTATATATGTTTAGGTGTAGTTTTAAAGATTTGAACAGTGTGTTGATCTTCAAATATTGATTTAGTACACTCATTCCACTGTTGATTAGGGTTAGGCACTTCCCACAGTTAGCTTGTTTACTTGAGTTTGTCAATTAACATAATGCCACTTAATTACAGCAAACTGCTTTTTTCAAAGTTGTTTTCAGTGTCAATTATTCCAATTCCTAATATCAATATTAGCTGTTGTACACAGGTTTGCTGGGCTTGTTTGACTGACGTTCAGCACTGCAAACTCCACCCCAATACTCCCTGAGCCACCCAAATGTTCTAAGATGTAGCACAAGACAAAAGACTGTCTCATCTGGACATTTTGCAAAAGATATTTCAGTAATAAGTTAAGGTGTGCAGACTTTTTCATGCGCAGAAACTTTGTTCCCAATATTTTGAATTATACTGAGGGATCGTGTTCAAACGTAATACCATACCAAAGAAAATGGAGGAGTTAGAAAACACAAATAGAAAGCAAAATAAAGAAAATAAGAAAAGATAAACGTTCCATTGAGGTGAGGTGCAAAATGCTTTGTTCTGAGAAGTTGCCTCTTTGGAAATTAGTAAATCAACTTGTCTTGTCACCTGGGAAACTTCAGAAAAGAAAAACCTCACACCACATTTCCTTTCATTTCCTAACCATCTCACGTTGCCTCATCTCAAAGTTGCTCAATACTCATTCTGGCAGAAGACATTGAATAAGGCATTCCCAGGGTCTGTGGAGGTCATTTAAGATGGATACATGTTGAAGTGCAAAAAATGTAACCAGAACAATGTACTGTACAAAACTACTACACCACACGTATACCAAAATATGAACATTGTCCTGTAGAGGAATCTCGGAGCATCATGGCATCTTCTTGGAAAGAAAAAAACACACGACCTTGTATAAAAGTTGGTTGTCTCCGTCCCGCGGTGACCCTTTGTCTCCTTTCTCTTTCCCCCCAAAAACAGACCCGTGTTAGATTTGACAGTGCCATTAGGAGTCCAGTCCCTCAGAGCAATGGGGAGAATCCCCCTCACCTCCGTCCTGCTCCACCTCCTCCAGCAATGAACCCCCTGTCAAACAGAAGGCTGAGCAGAGCTGCGGCCAGGCGCCACCACATCCGCCCCTGGTTCCTTTGGTTTCGATGATACTGAAGCAACAAATGAAGAAAAAACAAACCAAAGTTAGCGCACTCAACTGAAACTCAATAACAAAATGCAGCAATAGAAATCTCCAGTTTTCAGTGTGAGCATTATTTTGTGTTGTCTGTGATGTGTGCTGATTGACAGTGAGCACAGTGAAAAGGGTAAACTGAGAAGAGGGTAAGACATAACTAGACGCCGGAACGACGCTGATATTTTGACAACAGTCTGCTTCTGTCCCCAACAATACTTATTAGAGAGGCCTCCCTTTGTGTGCGGGATCCCGACACAATCCGGGCTTCCCGACAGACATTCCAAACCATAAACACATTCATCATTCGGTCACACTTTTTCTAATCTTTCTGGCAGGGACCAGCAGCCAGTGGCTCAGGAGGAGACTCTCTCGGGTTTGCGAGCCAATTGGATTGTGTGCGATTAGGGGGGATAATGCTATCTCTGCCATTGAGAAGCTGAGATAAGATAATTGCACCGAACGGGATTAGGGAGCTCTTGATGAGAGGCAGGGGGCTCTCTGGAAAAAAACCTATCTGCATGAGAGAGGTACAGTAGTCCAACAGCTCATCTGCGGACGAAAGGCAGACTCCACCACGCCTGATAACGCTGCAGCTATTTTCAGACCATCAGAGCTGTAAACTGAGGGAGACCTGCGATTACTTTTTTTATGACAATGCACCAAAGTGTACTACCTTTTTCTTGGCAACACTCTACTATTGTTTACGAAAGCCACAGTATCTAAAGGCAGAGATTAGATACGCCATATTTACATGACCGTTAAGGTGGTGTCCAAACATTGACCCAGTTAGCAGCCAAGAACTGCCATTGTGATAAGCCTCTGGGTTTCTTTACTCTTATCAATTTGTGGTGAACATTGCAGAGTGTTGCATAAGCTTTGCCAGGTTCTAACCAGCATGTGTGTATGTTACCTACTTCTCTCTTTTTGTTCCAAAGAAAAATGAAGAGGTAAAAAAAAAAAAAATCATGGCAAAGACTGCTGTGAGTCTTGATAGAAGCAGTTCTCTGTTGTAGGACATAACTAAATCTTGCCTGGGGATATTATGATAAGGACATAATTATAGCATTATGTTTGCTTCATATAAACACTGGCAATATTTATGCACAGCACAGAGTGGATGGATGGATAAATTACATGAGAGACTACAGTCAGATACAACTCTGGGATCAAAGCAGAGGGAGGGAGAATGTCTGCACGTGCTATTATATGTATATTGTCTGTCAATATGTGTGATACTAAATGGTGCTTAAAGTTTCAACATTGGATAGTAAAAGCTGCAGGAGTGAAACGAGTCAACTGAGGGACTTATCACGCTACAACGCTTGTGTATTTACTACAAGCTACATGAGAAGCCATTAATCTTTATAAACAGAAACAGAATGTTCTGTGACGGTGACCTTTCGCCCTCCAAGCTGAGAGAGAGGCACCGAGACAAACAGAGAGAAACAGACAGAGAGGGAGAATGAGAAAAAGAGGTGTGCGCAGGCCTGCCGCAACTCAGTCATGACTCACGCCACCAACTGTCAAAATGAGACACAGGCTCTAAATTTAGCCAGTGAGAGAGTGGCAGAGTCTAGCCAGATGCTCGGTGTCGTCACTCTGACACTAGCCTGATGTGCTTTATCAGTGTCCCATGCGGGTTGTCTGTCAAGCCAGCTGCTCAGAAGCTCTGCCTTATCTCTTGAGCAAACAGGACAGCCTCAATAGCAAGATACTCTGGATTAGTCACATCAGGGAGGAGACAAGCAAAATACAAACACAGAGCAGTGGTGCTGGATAACAGAGATCGGCACAAATGGACATCACTGTGGACAAACATCATCACAGAACCATGGATTAAAAGTTAATATCTAAAGCTTCATATGTTTTTATTTCCAATGCAGCTCCCCCTTCTACAAGTGCTGAAAGAAGAGAGTGCTGTGCCCTCACTGTGAGAGTGAAGCGATAAAGCCAGAAACACTGCGTGCGTGCAGGCACACACACTCTCAGACACACACAGGCGATATTCAAGCCTGCTTTCAACACCTCCTATCGAAAGCACCAGGAGTCGTCTCTCTTAAAAAAACATGGGGATGAAACCTAACTCTGCTCCTTGCCCGGTGCAGGCTCTAGCAGTCTTCCTGCCATTGTGACTGTCATTATTGCCTCGTCTCAAATAGCGGGCGGGCTAATGTCAGGCATCCTCTGGGGACCTCAGCGTCCCCTCCAGCCCTCTCTGACTGAAGAGCAATTTATCTGTCAGCATCCTCCAGCACTCCTTCGCTACCTAATCCCTCCTTTCGCCAGGGGCCACGGGCTGCCATGGAGAACACTCTCAGCCACATTGCTCCCAAATCCATCAAGAAGATGGCAGTCAAAGGCACTTGGATGGCTCAGGGACAAGTGTCTGCACTGAATGACTGCAATCACCTACTGACAGGAGCAGACAGGAATGAGACCTGGCAAACAGTAACACTGTTATTGAGTGAGAGTTTTTGTAGTGAGAGTTTTTGTAGAGTGAGAGTTTTTGTACTGATTGTCAGACCGTGTGATAGTGAGAAGTGAGAGACGGCAAAATGCAGAAAAACAAGTATGGGTGTATTCATGCATGAGCATGTACACACACTCACGCACGATACAATTAATTGCACAACCAGAGCCAGAAATAGCAATTACAGACGCTGCAGTGGAATCACACATTCAAAACCACACATAAGTGTTTGGGTTGTAAAAACATCCCTCTGCAACAGCCAGCCACGCAGACTCTGAAAACTCACTCACACTGGCAGAAATGTTTTTGTGCTCAAATTGAAGTGTCAACACTAGTTGCAAGTTAGCATTTAACATTCCCTTACTCTTCATGATACAGACAAAAATATTATTCTCTTAACTGCTCCTTATCTATGACAAGGTCAGTGAATGCATGGCCTGTCACTTGTAGCCTCAGGATATGACTTCACAGGGTTGTTCTCACTCTGACTGTCCTCTCTGCTGTTTACTCAACCAGCACAAGGAGCACAAGCCACTTCCTCATCCCCTGACCCAGGCCTGCCACTGTTGTGCGTCAGTAGGTCCCACCCGCACAAACCACACACGCATCGCAGCAAACCCTCCTGTCTGGCTGTCTGTCTTTGTACGTTTGTCACTGTCACAATACATGAGTCATGCCAGGCTGCAGCACGTATAAATAACTTGATAAGCACATGAGAAAATCAGAAACTGTCTCGCACCTCAGAGCCTGAAGTAAAATAAGAAGTAAATTATATGCAGGACAGGGTCCCATTTCCCCAAAGGGTGGTTTTGAGACAACTGAAGATGGTTGTTACTTGATCATTTGAGGTTCACTTCCAAACCTCGCTCTCTCATATACATGCTTATACCATCATTATGGAGCCCACCCCCCCCTTTCTATGGCTGCATAGACCTCTTATTTTGGTGTCTCCTGTGGCCTCTCCTTACAGAGGGAAGGGGCTGACTGGTGACTCCCTGGAACCACAGCTGTCCCCCTGGGGGCTCACGCGCTGAGCTTCGGGTTACAACATGTTTACCTTCTCCCGCCACTTCTGCTTTTTCCTGGATGCATCAGTATGTGAGGATGTGCGTGTTTCAATGTGCACGAGTGAATAAATGCGTGTGTTAGACTGTTAGAAACTTATGCAACAACAGACTCTGCGAAAAATCTCCTGAGGGTTTGTGTATATTTTTTAGATGTTAGAGCCGATGAAACAACGTCGTGTCACCGCTGTACAACACTCCCACATAGAAGTAACTTTATGCAGCGCACTGACTCAGTAGACAGTGTCACCCTGACCACAGCGTTATGTGTCGTTTGAGGCCAGGCATCCTCCATGCCACTTGCTTCCACAGCACACTGAGGAAACAGGAGAAAAGAGAGAGAAATAAACAGGAAGAGGAGGCAGGGGGAGGGCCTGGGGTTGGCGAGGTGGGGGGAAGGGTTGTCCTTGTTCAGCGATGTCTTTGGCTTGAGGGTAAGGAGGGGGGGGGGGAACGCTGGGCTCTTTAAGTTCTGCATGTGCACGGCCTCTCCAAAACAAATATGGAGCAAACACAATACAAGAGAGCAAACTTTTGTCCCAATATAAATCTCTGTCAGATCAACATTGGATCCAAATATAATAAAAAGCTGTGTGAATGGTGTCGCTAATGTGGGGACTGCACTTTATACACAACGCTCTGACCTGGCACACACACATACACACACACACACATTTACAAACACAATGATGTCTAGTTTGATGGCGGTGGAGTTAGGCTTAATCTGCAGCATGGCACTATTATTTAAGCCAGCGGAAACAAAAGGTTGTGCTGATTAAAGATAAAAGCTATGAGGGTTTTCCATTTAAGGCCCGTATGAGCTACTAATGTATAAAAAACATAATCAGGACAAAATTCAACATTAAGTTTCAGCTGACATTTGAGAATCAGCCGTCTCGAGTACACACTAAATAAATCAAATTTAACTGAAGATACAGATCCTGGTAACCCAAGGGGGCACACTGGGTCAAAAATCATTATGAAAATAAAGAAAAGTCTGTCCTCCACCGTTAAATTGGTTCATGTGCAGTATTTGGTTTCTAAAAAGGCTTATTTAACAAATTCAATTTCCTCCTGCATAGGAAATAATGAGGTGTGAATTTCCTTACTGCTGCTATGTTAGAAAGGTGAAGAACCAAGGAGTGTTCATAGTGTTTTTCTTGTATGATTATAAGTAAAATATTTTAGGGACTGTCTCATTTGTATAATACTCCTGCCTTTACTGCATTATGTTTTAAAGGCTCAGCTTGAGTGTCCTATCTAGGTGCTATCCAAATAAAAGAAATAAAGATTTGTTTGCCTGCTGGCAGCCACAGGTAGCAATCTATTAAACAAATCTGAAAACTGTCAGAGTAATATTTATAACACTCCTACACCAGGACTGTCTGCACGCAACACTTTAACACTTCATGAAGGGAACTAAGGGGAGTTTGTGTTACTGCTTGGGGTATTATTGACAGGTTGCACTTGTTTACTGCCGTCAAACTAGAGACCAAGGAGTTTGTAACGAGTTTGTACAGTCAGCAGGACGCGCATTTCCTCCTCACCAGTTGTAGGTGTTCCCGGTGAAACTGGTCTCCTATCAGCTGGAGTTTCTGGCCAATGCAAGCCTCCACACTGCGGGCCACAGGTTGCTGCCGTGGTAGCTGCTCCATCCCGTTTTGCTCCCCTTCACTTTCGTGTCGCCTTGATTCCTGATCCCCAATGAGCTCAAAGTGTGCCGGGAAGTGCAATCGAAAACCTGCGTTGCCTGTTGAGTGCCAAGGCTGAGACTTATTATTTTGTCAACAACCATATTTAAATTTAAGTACAGCAATGACACCTGTCAGGGTGTTTTGTTCACTGCGATAATATCTATGCCAATTATGTAACAGGTACAAAGAGCAGCCAAGTGTTGCTGAACGTGTCTTTGACCAATCAGATTGCTCAGCTTTAACCACAACTTTCTTAGCTGTGTTTTTTTTTTGTAATCAGACAATGAGTCATAAAGTTCTTCATAACACACTAACACACTCACATGTCACAGATCTGAGGTCAGTCAGTTGTTATGGTGCTACTCTGGAATGATTACTTGTATATGGCACCAGTGTAACTTTGTTCTCTGTGTAGCTGCTGCTGCTCTCGCAGGTAAGCACTTCTGTCACGTCCTTTCAGTCACGCTGCCAGTCTGGCGCCTTTTGAATAGCGAAGCAGCTGGGTACACTCCATACAGACCATAAAAGCTACTGTGATCACGACTATCAGGCGCCAGGGGTGAGATCAGTGCTGCAACATTGTTACCCATTTCTCACAGTAAGTCTCACATTATAGTTTCATGCTTCAGTTTTATAACACTGGTTATCACGCACAGGACACTGTTCCCTTTTTAATTCGGTATGTCATCAGCCTCACCGTAGAAGAGTGGTCTGGGCTCCTCTGCGACACCACAGGGCAGCATGCCGTTGTTCGGAGCCAGGGCAGGGCCAGGTGTCTGTGTGCCCCGGTCTTCACACTTTATCTCCCTGAATGTGGTGCGCCAGCAGTGGGGGTCTGGCTCAAACACATCATCCTCCTCATCGTCCATACGGGGTCACTTTAAGATGAGCAACCTAAAAAAGAAACAGAGCAGAGAAAGGACTCTTACTGCTTCAGCTGAATGTAGAGCATTTGTCTTCCACAGAGTATATAAATCAAAAGCATCCCAAGTTCCCATCACTAATGATGGTAACCTTGGACAGGCATGCATTAGGCATGATGAGATGATCTCAGACACATTCATTATGCGTTCATTCCTCCAAAGCATTCATTATTATTATAGACAACCTGTCTAGTTCATAATGAGTGCCCTCAAATCAATAAAACCACACAGGACAAGTTGGGGAAGAGAAAAAAAGATGGCAAACGGTCTGCCTTCACTTGTGGCAAAGAGCTCAGTGCTTATTTAGACAAATGGCTCTGTTCATCTCAGTGATGAAACCACACAGTCCACTGCGGTTAGGAGACTCAGTTGAGCCACAGTTTCATAGATGGGAGTTTGGCTGTCTAGGTCAAATGAGAGGTAGAAGCTCCATTGTCTGTGCTAAGCAGCCCTGTGGACAGGAGCATGACTTCTTAAGTAACTGTCCAATGATTTCTAACTTATACTTACGATAATCAGGTACTTTTACAGCAAACAATTGCAGATATCCAAGAGCGTAGGTTTTGTTTCAACATTATGGGGGACAAATATGAAATGGGGGCTTTGTGGGTCCTCCACCAGAAAATTTGGAGCATCAAAACTTAGTTTCTAACATTCTGGTGATTTTTAATGCACCAATTTGTGCCTTTCCGATATCAATTTAAGGTGTAAATGTCTTTAATTGTGTCAAAATAAAAGCTTTTTGCAACTTTCATGTTTAGCACGTGATATAAATATATCAAGGTATGTGTTACTTGCATCCCCCCCTACAAAAATGTGCATCTATGCAGGTATCGGTGATCAGTGCACATGACAATATCCAAAATTTCGACAAAATACTAACTTGATGGCAGGAATAATAAAAATGCATCATTACAAATCATTAAAGTAACTCTATAGCAGTGTGGCAAGACTCTGAAAGAGCACTTGGGAATCTCTCCAGTGTCAATGATGCACTGCACTCAACCCTGAATCTTACAGTGGGTCAAAGAGTTATCAAAATATGGGTGAAATTCAAGTTGCCTCAGCAGTTAACCCCCAAGTCACCATCGGGTTGTAATTCAAGGTTAGACAACTACCACACTTCCAAATTAGGGTCCACAGCAAAAGGGTAATGACAGTCTTTGAGGAAAATCCGAAGCCACTCTCCCTACCCTGGTCTGTCAGCTTGCCAGCTGCCTGAGAAGGAGTTTTCATTTCTTCACCCAACATAAGCAGATTGGCCTGTCTCTAGCATGCCCAGACCTCACGATATACTGTGTGCGTTCACAATAAACCCTGTGTGTAAAACCACTTAATGCTTTGTTTTGACAAACACAGGGTAAGAACATGGAAGGCTCATGAAAAAAAAAAGCCAAGGCTCAACTTCCAGATACCCAGGGTTACTGTGTGCACCGCTCTCCTGTCCAGGCTGTGTGTTGTGTGTTTGTGTCAGACAGTGGCTCCCCCTGCTGCAAACAAAATAACCCTAACAAAGGGGAAGGAAGGAGGGAGAGTTGGGGGTGGTGGTGGTGTTGGTGGTGGTGAAGCTGCTCTGTTATTGACACAGTTTTCATCCACTGGCACCAGAAGCCTCATATCACACCATTTCTACTCTTCTGTAGCATTACGCACAACACCTCAAATGACAAATGCTCTCCCTTAACTTAAAGCGGTGGCAAAGTCTCGCGATATTTTACAATAAAAATAAATGTAGTTAATTATCTACCAGCTAAGCATGTCCATGAGAGAAGCACTTTCTAAACTATATGTCAAAATAAAATACGGTGCAAACATACACGTGAAGTGATGTCAAAGGAAATGAAAATAAAAAAGTAGCAGAAAAAAGTATTTAATTACACATTTAGTCGCGTAAAATATTTTTTAACTACTGGAAAAATCAGCTGTCACTCTGTTAAAATAGTCTGAAACACGACAGACACAACAACCCCACAGTCTGAAGTCCATTCACCGCCTGAGCGCTGTAAACCGGGAAAGCCGGTGTTATTCAAACCTCCGCTGTATGACCGACATGAGTTACACTAAACACTGTTTATAGTCGGACTGCTTTGACGTTTCGGGTACAGCACTAATGTACGAAAACAAGTGTGAAAACAAGTGTGTTACAGCTGTTTTAACAACAGCGACACGTTGTTTGTTGCTTCTTCCTAAGGAGGCGGATGTCACTTAATGTCAGAGCTCGTGCCGACTCGCTGGTATAAACTAAATAAGGACATTTAAAGGTGTTTTTAAGGAGCTTACCACAAAGATGGGCTTCGTCCCAAAGGCTGTCTTCAACTCAGAGAAACAGGACGACGGGTTCAATATCCTGCAAGTCAAGCGCGTTAGCTCCGTCTCACCTCCACGGTTACTTCCATTCTGTGAGGGAAAAGGGAGCAAAGCAAGCCGAGTTCATTTCGCCGACGTCAGCTCCAAAATGACTCCGCCACCGGGGCGTGGTGGTCAGAGTTAGTAAATAAACCCTCCTTAAAACACGCCAGGGTCTCTGCCGTCCAACTGTATGCACCTCAGCCGAGGCGGAGCATGTCTCTTTAAGGATGATTTACATTCAGGCGCTGCAGCCAATCGTCGGGTTTGTTTTTATCCCGCCTTCCGCATCGCGTATTCAGACACGTGGACGGGAAATTCCCCATAGCACGAGACCGCTTTCACGCTACTACCGTGATCATCTGTTTAGAGAA
The DNA here is from genome assembly GCA_029783705.1 of Chaetodon striatus. Classification (NCBI taxonomy): domain Eukaryota; kingdom Metazoa; phylum Chordata; class Actinopteri; order Chaetodontiformes; family Chaetodontidae; genus Chaetodon; species Chaetodon striatus. The sequence goes on from JAPZEB010000007.1 coordinate 20,599,979, forward strand.
GTGCTTATGCATGGTGACTTTAGAGAGAAACTATAGAGGAACACACACGTGTGTCCATAGGTGATCTGAGCCATTAATTGCCTCTAAAACCTGCATTTAAGAGTTTATTAGACTATTAATTCTATAACTAATACTAATAAATAAAAGCCTTTATGTCTGGCTACAGCTTTTATTGTCTCATAACATTACAGCACATATTTAGTGTATCTATATTAGAGATAAATGATCAGAGTGTACACTAGATTGTTAGACTTCAGGTCTATGAATTGACAGAGTGGATTCATTTTCCACATTTATTTTATATTTCAGATCTCACTGTCAGTTTTAAAGTTGTTAAACACTAGTAAACAAACTGATCACTGAGACATGGTTATGACTTATTGTTCTTTATGAGTGGGAATGACCTACATCCTCCTGGAAATGGCCTAGATCTTGATCAGTCTAAATAAGCACCTGTAGCAGACACCCGTATGTGTGTGGGTTGTTTGTGTCTGAGGAAAAAATACAGCAACTTTCTTTTTTTTTTTTTTGGCATAGATCATCCATGGCACCATAAGTTAGGCATTACGCCAGTGATAGTACACTTACAACCCACAGGCCAAATCTTGCCAGCAGTAGGGTGCCAGGTGGCGTGCCCACAATTTTTGAATTCACAATGAAAATTTATTGTATTAAAAGTATATAGAAGTATTAAAATAGAGCTTGTTTGTCAACAAAAGTGCCAGGGGAGGATACCCAAGACCCCCTGAGAGAGGTCTGACCCATGCCTCAATTTCTAGAAACTGGCCCTTGTACTTGTATCATTTTTCAAAAGTTGCCCCCAGGCAAGCAAGCTGAGTATGTTTGTCTTACACCATCATCACTGACAGCTTCATGTCAATCCTTCAGCCAGTAAAACTACAAACTTTTTTCCTTTCAGATACCCTAACATTCCTCTTTATTTCTAGGTGATTAACACTCAGCTCATAGCGTGACAGTTAGCCATGTTCACGCTGAGCCGATGCAGGTGCCGGTGATCTGCCCCCTCCTCTCAGGGCTATCACTGATCAATAAACCCTCGGACAGCTGGAGCTGACCCTCTGCATTCTCTCACAAAGCATCACCCTGCCCCCAACTCCCCTTTCTCTCTCCCTGTCCCTCAGCCGATCATGTGGCTCTACTGGGTTGCGTGAGAAGTCACGGGTCCCTGCCTCCTCTGTCCGCTTTGAATTGGGCAGACCTCTAGGTTCGGATTCTGTCCCACCTGCGGCCTCGCCGAGGATGCACTGTGGGAAAGGGGGTTGGTTTCCTTCGCTCAGTGCGATGTTGGAAACTTGATCACTTCTTGCATGAGTGACCACTGTAAACAACAAAAGGATCAAAGATGTGAGAGCATTAGTTGCAGCTTCCTTTTGTGCTCCAGCCAAACAAAGGAGACCCCTCCCTACTTAAGAGACTATCGAGAAAAACACCTATAATTACTAAAGAGAAAGTCAGAATCCTTCAGGGACAAGTCATTGTTATAGACACGGTGTGCAAGTTAAAGTGTCCCAGAGCCGAGTTGTGAAAAAAACATAATCTCGATACAACCTTTACATGGCGTTTGTTACTAAAGGTTTGACTGGTTTATCATTCGAAAGCCCTGAGATGAAATATTAATGAGAAAATGTATACAGTATTGATGGCAGTACATACATCTTAAGAAAACAAACCTAAGTTATTCATTAACATACATTAGTCTGTGATGTATTAGCGTCAGAGAGTATCAGCAGAAATCATTGAGGCCATAAGGCAGCTCTCAGTGGGACCTATAGACAGGCCTCTATAACATAAATAATGAATATGGATGAATTCACTGCAGCTCTTACCACTATCCAGGAACATGAATTTTAAATTCAGCGCACTGTTGACTTAACTAATTGAGCCACGTCTATCAGTATGTGGATTATGGCTTTGCCTTGATGAAAGACATGTCTCAAAGTGTTTGAAGTGCACAACCACAAATCACATTTGCACACTTTATCCAGATAAAACTCTGACTGAAATGAGGATATATTAACAGAATACCATGCCTGTCAAATATCTGTGAATGCCTTTCACTCTCTCTAACGCTAAACAATATTTTCATTGACGTTCACTGCATTTGCATCATGGAAAGCCAGTATTCATAAAAAGTTTCCATCGACGCCTGAGAACCCTGGGACAGAAAGGACCGGCATCAGTTTATGTTACACCAGAAAGCCGTTTCTGAAGAGCGATGCATGCACACCCACACACACTTGCAGAAGCATGCATGCACATACCCGTGCGCGCAAGCACGCACAAACACACATGGCTGCACAATCACATGCCCTACTTCCTCTGTAACCTCAAAAGGCCATTCTCCCTCTTGATATCTCATTCTCTATATGTATGTGCACACGCATCTATCACAAACACACGCTGCTCGTCTCCCACCAAAACACTCTCAGCATGTGAATCCTGCCTGGAAACTAGAAAGGAGGGATTTCATTTGCTCCAACTGGACATGTTCCATGGCAACTGCATCCTGACTGCCAGCCAGTTAGATGAGACATGTGCGGCACACTGACCCAATGACAGAGATCATACTGGGGCAGTGACCTGATAACAAAAGGGGGCTGGCGTCATTGCCCTCTCTGGCACTCTTCATGTCAACTTCAGCTAAAAAAAAAAAAACCCATACATACATACAGAACCCACACATACTGTTTTGGGGTATTTATCTGTGGAAACTGGCCGACATGATCAGGATCAGCAATCTAGATCAAGGAATCTGACAGCATCTGAAGCTGTAAGATTAAGTAAGCACACACTCATGCAACCATGTAGGCATTTATGTAAACGTCCTGTGGGAATAGCCTTAGGTTTGTTATATCATCAAAGTCATCTGTTGTTTTTTCAGAGTCAAGTGACCTGGAAAAATGTATGCATATCTGACTTCTGCCTTTGCTCTTTTAAACAATAAACAATATATATTTTATGTACTACTAGCACCCATATCAGGAAAATTAGTCCATCTACATGAGTTTAAAACGCGTGTCTACACGTCCACCAGCTGTTTTATATGTTGTATTATAATTGTTATTTATTGTATATGGTTATAATACAAAGGTCAGAAATGACGGCTGAATGAGGAGAAGACAAAAGGTGAAAGTGTGGTTATTTTTCTGTCGCTCTGCAACCCCTAACAGGTCCTCTCGGGTGAAGACTGATTGAATAATGCAGCAGGCATGGAGTGGGGTAATTTTGTGCTCGAACCCAGCCTCTTTTAGAAATTGTGAAGGTGAGGGTAGTTATGAGAGCAATGACACCTGATCTGAGCGCCGTAACTGAGAGCATTGGCCACCTTTGTAAGGGCTGTCTGGCAATCATACATCCCCGTCTGGCTGTAGACTCCTGGCCAAACCTCACACTCAGAGTGACTCAGGTACAAAGGCCTTTGTTGTTGTGGGGGATCATCTCACACTTAACAAAACTCATTCTCAAGAGGAATATAGACGGGAGAAGCCAAATTTGTTTGGTGTAAAAATATCCAAATACAGTGCGTTCCCTCAGTGAATGAGGTCATCACATTGGAGTTACTGTAAGTAACATCCCACTCCTTTGTGTTTCCAGTAGCTAGATGATGACTGAGGACACCATCACTCTGAAATTTCCCGTAAAACATGAAGTTGGTGATATTCTGTATGTTTTGGTCAACAAATCCCATGAAAAGACAAAAACCGCCAGTGAATTATCTGTGTAACCAAAGCTTGATACGTCTTATTTTTCTGTGCCATAGACCTCCATTGTTGTCTGACAGCTACACAGTGAGCAACACTGTTAACACTGACTGACATGTTCCTTCACTATCAGAAACTTGGGTTGTTTAGTTTGAGTCAATTCCATATAGGTTAGACTGTTTGCAACAAATACGTGGCTAAAAATATTCCCCAACAAATGTGAGATGTTACTCCTGTTTGAGTAATGTTTGCTGAAAACTACAGTGCCAAGCTGTTTTAAGAAATTATTTCATATATATTTAATACATAATATTTATTTTAAAAGACTTGCATCACCAGTAAACATGGTGGGGAAGCTGTAAAGTATTTAGAGACACACCAACACATTGTTGATTTTGTTTTTTTTCATGAGATTAATTTTACAATAAGAAAGATATAGAATATTTCCATTCTTATCCTTTAATGCAGCCATTTAGTTCAAATTAAATTTTGTAATTTTGTAAGGTCACATTTACTTGCTAGCTTACATTGGCATGAGATGAGTCGACTACCAATAACAGCTGAAATACATGGGGCATGGACACGGTGTGCCTCGTAGGTGGAGTGGAGCGGGGAAAAACGCCCTACGCTGTACCCTGACATGCACCTCCACAGAAATGTAACTACACGTTGCGGCGACACAGACCTCCTGGCTGTTTTTAAAAGCTAAAAACCATATCCCTCAAAGCTTTTATTTACTTACATTTCGCAGATAAGAAACAATAAATTGTGAAGACAATAAAGCCTCAACAAAATAATATTTTTATGTTTTGTGTGTGATTTATTGTGGCTTCATATGGGTAGAGATAATGTCCGCTAGCCGCTAAGCTAATTTATACAATATAAAATGCCATAGGCTTGTGCTAACAACATTAGCATGTTGTTTTTGTGGGGAAAATGTGACAAATGCTTAGTCTGTGAATGCTGCGAGTTATAGGGAAGCTGATTTGTGTACTTGTGTCTCTATTAAGCCATGTTTAATGTGTGTTTTGAATCAACTAAACTTTACAGCACTTCACAGAAACACCATGACGGCGTAGCGTTTCAGAGGTGTAACTGCAGAGTGACACACACAGACCACCGTGCGAGTTTAAATGCTCACAAGGGCATAGGCTACGTATAAATCTGCTTTAATATGTCATGCCGCACTCGTATCCCATGCCCAGCACTGTTGTCTGTGGTCAAGATAATGATACTAAAAAATACTTTATGAGTGTGTTTAACATTGTACTAATGTTAAAATGTTAGCATATTAGCTTGTTGACTGGCACGAGCTACTTGTCATAGTAGCACATTGTAATGAACTGGATTGAACTGACACACTAATATCAATAAATCAAACACTTAATAGACAATAGAGCGGCTCATCAGTTTCCTTCCTCACTCACTGACATATCATCTGATGTTTCCCGTGTTTTCCCAGAAGTCAGAGCAAATACAGGGGGGAAAGGGGATATGACGCCATGGAAAATTAATAAAATTACAGATTTCTTTTGGAAACATTTGGCATAATTTAGGCTACTTACACAACTCAACAAAATAAATAAAGAACATATGTCTATGTTTGCACATTTTACGTGGAGATGTCTCATTGTATACCCTTTAAATGTGGGCATGACTGAGATAGTGAATTATTTGTTTATGTTTGATTGAATGTTTAACTTCTGAAACCATGTCTGCTGACCCCTGTGGTGACTGTACAGTATGATGCTAACCACAGAACCACGGTCACCATGTCAGTGCACTGTGGTCTGGAGCTCAGACATTTTTATTTCATTCCTCCATTAATCCCAGCCCATGGAGGCTCTTCTGTGTGGGAAAAGAGGAAAACTGAACTACTGTGGCATGTGTAACGGCTCTACATACACTGACCCTTCGCTGAACCAACCTCCATTTGATCTTCACTGCAGGCAGCGTAGCACAGCTCTGCATGACATGTTGTAGTTTATATTATAGCGGAGACACATTGAAGTCCAGCAATTCACAGACTGCAGGTGATACTTTCATGTCAAGCGAGAAGAATCAATTGAAAGGCCTGTCTTCGAGATTCTGCAGTATTTTGCCCGCCGGCTACTCGTAGGCAGGAGTGGCCTCAAAAACTCTGGGCTTCCCTTAATGAGACTGACTGGTGTGTCAAGCTGTCCTGTTCACTCTTAAGAGAATATGAGGGTGTATGTGTGGCGGCAGCAGTAACACTCGCGCACGTACATGCACACAGTGGATAAGATTGGATAACTGTGTGGGAGAGCTGACCAGTTATCCAGGCTCCACAAAGGCACCCTGTTTAATCTGCTCCACACATTAAAGCCACGGCACCTCAAAGCAGGCATGTCCTAACAGCTGTGGACATGACTCCGTCTCTCCCTCTGAAGTGAGGCAGCACAGCGGTGTCCACAGCCATGCCGCAGAGAAGCATAGGATGAAGACTCAGAGACGGCTCGCCATGAATGAGTCAATCTCACACCAGGGTTATGACAATCCAAAGAGCCCTCAAAACCTAACACAGCCCTTCAAGCGTGCACAAAGGGCTTTTCTCCACCATTAAAGGCGTCACACTGGTCCTTCAACGCTTTGAAATGCTGATATTGTTTTCTACAGGATTTTCGTCATGCTTTCAACATGAAATCCCCAGAGGTAATAATAAAAAAGACATCAAATAAATGTAACAAATGGCTTAATATTTAATCACTGTTGAATTTAAATAAAGCTGATTACAATCAGCGCGCTGGCTTTTAAAACAGTACAGAACCACCACAGCTGTATCAGGATTTATTTATTTGCAAGTTAATTAACTGTGGATGGCTGAAAGGTGGCCTGCTGCTGCGTGGAGGTCCAGCTTAGAGGCCTGCAAGCTGTGTGTGGAAAAGCACCATTAATGGCATCTATCATCAGCTACTAATTATGCTGCCTGTGGGCCCCGACTGGATCCGGTTTCAGCTTTGGGCTCCAGCCACCAAACACTTAGCATTCATATTTAATCACACCTCATTATCCCCCAACAATGTAGGAAGGAGACAGAGACCTTACCTGATATGCCAGACAGACACGATCAACATACAGACAGAGAAGAAAATGTCACACACATACACACAAACCATCACCTGCAAAGACAAACAGCAGCGACGCATAAGCGCCCCCCCATCAATGGGCGCTTGGAGAGAGGTCTCCACTCCTGAAGTGACTCAACCTCTTTGATGAGAGGTAGCGCCCCAATTCTGTGCTTTCTCAGCAAGTTGGTCCTTTCATGTGAGATCCTTTTTTTTCAGTGTTTTCGGGTTCAAAGAGCAGCAAAAGCAAACGGAGGCTAATCCTTTATCCTCACAACAACTGCTGGTGTGTTGCCGGGTTATCAGCTTAGAGTCATCATGATGTCACACTCTTCAGGTGTAAGTAGTCTGATGTTGGACATCAAATATGACTTTGGTCTGCTCAGGACACCTGCCCTTGTTATTGTCATGCAGGTGAAACAGAATACACTGAGTCATGCTCTTCACTTGTAGTGCAGTGGAGACAGTTTCATGATAAGGAATTATCAGTGTCATGTCTTTCTTTGATTTGTGAGAGTGTGTGTGTTTTCACTTGTCTTTCAGGTGTTCTTTATTTGCTTGTGTTTGTGTGAGTAAGAGGTCGTCAGTGCGAGTTAGCAGCCAACTGGAGAGTTACTGTATCTGATGTGCTTCAGCAAGTCCTTTCAGGAGCAGGTCTGTGCAATTTGTACTTAACACTGGTGCGGATAATTATCCAGCGCTTGTTCATCCAGTTCTAGGACTCTAGCCAGCTGAAACTGGAGATGCTCCTGAAAGATGCAGGAGCTATTAAACAAAAAACACTGCAATATCCTGTTTCTTCGAGCTGTGAATCAACACACAAATCTTGTCCCCTGTGACTGATTTCTCTTGTTATGATTTTATTAATCTGGGAGTGAAAATCAGGGGCTGAAGGAGTACTTAAAATCTATTCTCAAGTAAAAGTACATAAAAACTGACCGAAGTAAAAGTGAAAATTAACATTTGTGAAACTTAATCAAGTAAAAGCAAAAAAAGTTACTCAAAAAATTACTGTCCATTTTTAAGGGTGCGCAGGCCAGTGCAAAATAATAAAAAAAACAGCACTTGTTGTTGTTACACATGGAAAAATTAACATAGCTAAGATTAGCTAGCTTGCTACATACTCATCCACAGTATGCAATTTCAATGTGCTTGCAGAGGTAAAATGAAGCGTTACAGCAAGCACGTCATCATGAAACTGATGTCTTTTTTAGATTTTTGATATAAAAAGTGTAGCCAGATGTGACCAGGGATTATTGCTGGAATACCCTCTTGTTCTGGGTGTTGTTCCGTTATTATGGATGTTTTGCTGCCTTTCGCAGCAGCTGTAGTCTGAGGAAAAAATAATTTAATTCACTAAGCTGACTGCCTGCAACTTTAAAGGTGGAACGTTTACAAGTTGACAATGTCCATCAGCACACCTTCAATTTGAATGTGACAACTTTGATCATTCCATTAGTTTTATATGACATTTAGTAATGAATGGATCTTCAAGCGTTTATATATATTAATTTTGACCGAGTTATGTGAACTACATATATTCTAATCCTCACTCGCAGAAAAAATTAAGTGTGACAGAGCATCGTTCCTGTGGACTCTGGCAACACTAAACCCCTGAGCCTGCCTTAGAGGGACTAAATGCACAAAACAGCTATTTGTAAATATCCCATGAACAGAGACTCTCAATTCAGCCTGTTTTATTTGTTCTGAAAATGTTGGCGTGCAACTCCTTTCTGTGGACGATAAACGAGGTGCAAACCGATGTCACCGGTGAAGAGAAAGGAAACACAGTGAATGCTGGACGGAGCAGTGAGTGACAACAACCCCGCCCACATTTAAGAGTTCTGTTTGCGGTGGAAACGCTAGGTTCTAGGTACCATGTCTGAAGGGTTACTTTTGGTTCCAAACGTACCATACCAAAAGTGTGGTGGAAACAGGGCTTTAAAGCACACTAGAGCCCCTTTTTCACAAGCAGCACTCAATCATTGATCCAAATTAGTCTGCACAGAGTTTGAAAGACAGACTGAATCAGAAAGAGATATATAAAAAGAATATATAAAAAGAAGCAACAACCATAACGTTTTCACAGGTCTCCATGCTGCTTTCTGCTGTTTAATAACCTGTTTTTCAGCTGTCCGTGACGTCGAACGTGACACACCAAAAACAAAAAACCCCACACAGAAAGGCATGCTTGTCTGCTGCAAAGCCATGCACACAGCTCTAGTCCACTGACAATGGGAAAGGAGTCAATAGCCTATTTTTAGCGGGTTTACCTGTGTTTAAAAAACCTGCGACCACATGCTAATTTTGGTGGAAAAGAGGTATAGCTGTAACAGAGGTATAAATGGCAAATGTGCTGAGCTAAAAAGTAGATTACTGGCTTAAAATTATATTCAAGTAAAAAGTAGAAGTACAGTTTAAAGAAAGGAACGTGAAAAATACTTGTTCCTTAAAAAACTACCTTTTTACTTATGTGTGTTACTTGTAATGAGTTACTATCCACACCTGGTAAAAATTAAGTACTTATCATGAACCTTCACAAAGGTCAGGCCATAACTCACTCAGTAAGAAGCCACAGACCGTATATAAAGGCTGAAACTACAGGGTAATAATTCACAGATACCATCATTGGTGTTATTTTAGGTATGTGGTTACATGTCCTTTGTGGCTATTATGGTAACATATATTTTTTTCACAGATGTCATGTTTTTCACTAACATCTGTGTCTTTTATAAGTCTGTTACATGTCCCCAGGGTCATGTCATGTTCTCCCTCCATGTCACATTGTATGTCACATTGGCCACGAGATCACAGAAAACGTGGTCACCCCACAGTTTTATGTAATGTTTAGGCCTCGCTATACTTGGTTCAGAGCCTACTCGAGGTTGTAGAAGTGTAAACAAAACATTTAAGAGTCATTTGACCCCATGCAGGGACAAGTAATCATTGTGTGACCTCAGACACTGCCGTCTCTCATTTCTCGTCACAGACAGGAGGCCAAGAGAGAAAGTCATCAACAGGCACGTACACATGCCCCTCAAACTCCCTAAAGTATCATCAAAGAAACATATGTACAAATACACCAATCCGAAAATACACAAGCACAGTACTACGCAGAGGACATACATTAGGCATGCACAGAGATGGAGTCATCTAATCCAAGCATTGTTTGTAACAATTTCTGCCATTTTTTAATAATATTTTCAAATATCAAACTAAACCTCTTGATGAAAAGCATGTAACGGAATATGCTGAAGGTGTCACAAGCTATGACCCTGAATTATTCATTCAAGAAAAGACGCCTGATAGAAAATCAATCATTCAATCCCGATCAGATACACAGTCTGCTGAAATATTAGCTGTGGGGAAACATCATATATCAGCCCATCAATGCTCCTTAATGTATATTCCATTAAAAATTTACACTCTGGTCAGAGAGTGTGTCAAGTATGTGCATGTACGTGCGCGCAGAGAAGACAGTGTGTGTGTGTTCGAGTGGGGTGGGGTCATTCCGTCCACTGTCTAGTCTCAGTCTGGAGGGCTGACGGCCTGTCATCGGGGCAGCCGGCAGACAGCAGGGGGGTCACGCGGGTGTAGTGACCTCCAGGCAGCGTTACGTGAACCCCCTCATGGACCGTGATGAAGTCAGATTGCCTAATCCACGGAAAACAAAAGTGCTGTCAGTCAGGCTGGACAAGTCATCAACAACAGCAGCACCAGCAGCCTGGGAGAATTTCAGCACGCAGGACGGGCCCTCGGCGTACGAGCAGCGACCCACTTATGGGATATTGATGATGGAAAGACGCCTGGCTTTTACACGACTGCTGCTAATGGTCTCTAAGTGTTCACTAGTGAAAATGTATTTTCTGTTCGGTTAAATAGGATATGCTCATTACGACTGTGCTCTGTGTTTTATTGTAAGTGCTTCTGACGATTGGTCTCCAAGTGTCGAATAACAATCGATGCCTGGCCTTTAAAGCTGCATATGGGGCTTAAATGTTTGAATGTATTTAGATGGTAGAGTGTCTGCTAGGATAAACAAGCTGGTTCTGTGTTTGCCAATATGGACGGATTATTTAAATCTCCTGAATTTATAATCCAGTGCACGTGTAGCAGGGTGGTGCTTATCATTCTCACAACACTCTTGAACACTTTTCCCACTGCTCACGTGTGATTAATATGCTTTCTGTTGTTCGGGTTGGTTGCCAATCCCATTGCATCCCATTAAAATATTAATATTCACTGAATTCTTTTTAATTGAGAAGAAATAATCGTATTTAATTCACCACAACCTGCTGTAATATACACTGTTTACATACTGTCTGCAGTTGTTTGTTACTCAGCTGACGATAAGCATCTCCAGTGAACCATAATGCGCATTATGAATGAGATCATCATCCGCTGTAATGTTCAGCCAGAACATGAGACCAAACAGTTTCGTTTGGTGGAACCCCCCTTCTCTACCGAGCACATCCTCTCCCTTCACTTCAGATGATGTCATTCCAACAGCTTTGTTATTCTTTGTGAATATTTAACCCAGATAAGCAGGCGCTCAGACAGAATAAGCCAACGAAGAAGAAGTAGAGGGATGCGAAGAGATGTGATAGCGAGAGGGAGCTGGACCGGGGCTTGACCACATGCCAGGAGTATGAGGTGACCGGGTGTTGACTGCCCCACGAGGAATCCCTTTGATAGTGCTCCTATCTGCCCAGCGATCAATACGTAGTACCGTGCTGATAAAAGAACGCGGCCCACATCAAAGCGTGCGTCTGCCACGATGAGGGGGATAAGTAATAAGATGTCAATTATTAATGGAGGGGAAGGGTCCCCTTTCAAGTGGGAGAGAATTTAGATAATGAAAATCAAACAAAATCCATTTTTTGCAAATAACATCCTCAAGGTATTTAAATGCTTTTCAAATTCTTACTTTTTTTTAAAGCCACTTTTCATGTAAAACAAAAGCTTTTGTTTCACGTAGTCGATGCTGCTTTAACATAAGATCCAGACTGTTTTGAAAAGATGCATTCTTACATCAACAAAAGACATAACCTTCCTGTAACCTTCAGACAACATTGTCCCACAGCTGTGAGTTTGAACCTGTAACCTTCACCTCCACATAACCCCCCATCTGTCCCTCCAAAGTACGGATCCATATTCACATGCACCTGAACTCTCCACACCTCTCTGTGGCTCTCGATCAATATCCCCCTCCCCCCCGAGTGGCTTTGTTCTTTCATGTTTTGATTCAGGTGGCCAAAAAAAGTTTATTTTTTGGTTCGGTTTCAGCCGAGCAGACTTTTGAAATTCCCTTCTTTTGATTCAGCTTGTCAGAAGCTATGATTTATTGATCAGGATGCCCGTGATAATCAAGGAAAAAAGAAAGATTGGCACTGCACTTAAGACCTCTCCACTGTTATTAAACAATGTAAAGCCTCGTGTTATATCCCTCAATGTGGCTGGGATGTTAAATATTCATGGGAGACGACTCAACATATGGATTAACATGCATATTTTATGTTGGCAATCCCATATGGAAAAGAGATGTACTGTATAGCGCCAATAGGCTTTGCAATAAAAACATCTTCCTTCTCTGTCTTTTTGCCCTTTTCACTTTGCCCATAGGCAACTACTTGCAGTCTCCTCTGTGCTGAAGTAAAAAAAAAAAAGCGAGCATAATCACTAATGAACCTCTGTGAGTGTTTCAGGGTCGTTCTTTCCCGTGAAGTTCACATGAAAGCTTTTATTGATTTCTTAGACCAGACAAATGTGCTGTGAAGTTTTCTCCTGACTCCCACCTCAAACCTCGTACCCCCTACCTACTGCCGGCTCAGTCTGTGTGAGCTCGATGGAAGGTCATGTTTGTTTATTTCCATCCAACTGGTCAGGGAAATTAGTCTCTAAATACACCACTGTTTTATTTGCCTCATTTATTCGCTGAGGATCATCCACTGAACTCCTTGACATTTTCCTTTGAATATTAATTTGAATATCCTAAGGAGATTAAGTACACAGACATACAGAGCTACAGTAAATATAGGCCTGAATGCGTTAATTTAAAGCAAACAATCTTTTGAACAGATAAGTAACAACAAGTAAAGTAAATCCCAGAGGTCTTTAAAAAAAGCAGGACTGTACATGTAAGTTTCTATTAGTCGGTAAAACAATCATAAATGTTTACAGCTGTAAAGCAGCAGCAGTCAGGGGGTGAGTATGGGTGCAGGGGTCTCTCCATCCAGCCCTCCCTGGTTGCCTAATCTCCTCCTTTTGAAAGGCTAATGTGCCGAATCTGGGATTCTCCAGCGCTCAGCAGGGAGCTCCTGGCCACCTGCAGCTGAGGACAGCCCAGGAATGATCACTTAGACATCAACAATAGGATCCCTCAAAGATCAAGCTGGGATGCCTGTTTCTGTCCCCCCACATCAGGGCAGTGACCAGGGCAAGCCTCTTTACAGTGACCCCAGGGGGGTTACAGGATTCCTTTCCATCATCACCTCCATTAAATTCAAATAATTGAAACATGAGGAGATTTTGACAAGATTTATCTTGTGCAGAAGCTGTTTGCAAAGAAAAGAAGCCATGCTGTGGCTCATGAAATAAACGTTTACTGCTTTTTAAATGAAAGCTCTTGGTTGGAAAGTCGTGTGCTACATCAGACATTAGACTCCATGCATGTGCACAGATGTACTGTCACAACCATGGGACAGTTTATCATTGTATTTGTTGTCCTGTTGACATGTGTCATTTATTTCTCTGCGCTGACAGTCAGCTCCTCATAATTATGGTATAGAGGCTGTCTGCCCACGTGACTGACCCAGAAGCTGCTAAATGCACAGATTCACTCACCTGCTCTTTCACCGAAGCCATTGCTGCTGCTTTTCTTTGAGTTAAAGTCGTCACTGACTGCAGTTTTCTATCAGTTATCTATGTCTCGTTTTAAAGTGCAAGGTTAAAAACTCTACCACTACACCTAGACATATGAGACAAACAAAAACTGTGTAAAGGCCTCTGCACATCACTTCACATTACTTTTACTCTGAAACTTTCCTTCATTATTTAAGCTTTCAGGAAACCTTTACAGCCTTTGTTACCTTATTAGCCAGACGTTTGGTCTTACTCAAGTCTCACTCTATGGATAAGGGAATATTCCTGAATGAACTATCATCTGTTTTACAGATATTATATTGTGATGTGACAGGCAGCCATCCATCCCTGTCTTGTTCTGGGTACCAATTTGGCTTGTAGTATTTGTCTTGTCTTAGTCCTGTCTTGGTTTGTATTGTTCCTATTTAACTTACTACTTACTTTTATGTGGTGTCATTATTGGATTGACCAAATATTGTTGTGCTTTCTATCTGTTTTATTTGGAAATCTCGATAAACAGATTTGGGGGAAAAAATTAAGTTTTCAGGAAAAGTTTGATTTCTGCAAGGTTTTTTTGCATCTGTCAGGAGCATAGAGAGTTATTTGTGTGCTGTTATCTGTGGGACACATACATCTGCAACAAGAGAGAGGAACAGAAAAAAAAGTGGACAGTTAGCCTATCCAGAAATGCACGACAGCTGTGGTGATGCTTACAGAAGAGTGAAATTTAACAGACGCACGGTATCATTTCATAACTCAGGTAGCCATGGTGCCTGATGCAAGATACGGGCAGGGAATGGTGACAGCCTTGGGAGGTACTTCAAGTGGAGAGAAGCAATGAAGGACAAGCGCCTTTCTTTTGCTACGTATTGTGAATTTTCACAGCAAGCAGAACACTAAAAGGCATCGGACTCAGTGTTCAAGGCTTTTGTGCATAACAATTTTCACTGGATGATAGTTTTTAAAACCCATACAAAAAAAATTGGTGTGCACAGGCCGTAATTCTCAAAGCACGTTCAAAGGGTAAAATGCATCCCTAACTGTGTGGGCAAGCAAACAGCATCTCGATGCTCCTGTGCTACTTGCACATATTTAAATTAGGTAATATGCATATATTTGGTGCAAAAATTCCCCCTTTCTATGCAAATGAGCCTCACTGCAAAAACAGTCCAATTCACAAAGATCAGTGCCTATAGCCACACGCAGTTACAGTGAAATTAGTAGCACATTCAGAGGGTTGCTAACTGGAGCATATTTATGAAGGGTGTCACACCAGCAGTGACCTGGTTCCCTGTCATGTTTAAATTCTTATGTGAAGTTTTGCACGCCTCTACGGCTTGTCGGACAGAAAATTTCTGTTTTCTTTTTCTTTCTGCCGTTGTTCTGCCTTCAAAGAAAGGAGCAAATTGCATTCAGGTGCAAAACTTTATGGCTGTGTTTGTGCTGTAGTAGCATTAGCGCAATATTTTTTGTGAACTGGACATTGAGACGGTGTGAGTGGTTGCAAGGGCCACGCAATTCGTTGTGCTAACAGCAGCCACAGTCATTTTTTTGTGAGTCTGCCTTTCAAAGTGCACAATATAAAGCTGCAGAGTCAGTTTTACTACTACTAACAGAACAAGCTAAAATGAACAGCCCCCTGTAAAGCAACAAACCACAAAGCACTTATAATGTAGGTTTTGTTAGGCAGCACCACACCACAAAGACTCATTTCAATCAAATTGCCTTCAAGTATCCTGTCTGCCACACATACAGAATGTAACTCTACCACTGTGTGATGAAATCGTCAATTCATAATGAAAGTGGATCTGTGGGCGTTTCCCACAGTGAGATCATTCCTTTCTTTATTTGCAGCCCTGTCCTACCTAAGGGGGTATTTTAGAGACAGAATGAAGGGATGTGGTCGAGTGTGCTCGAACAAATTGATAACTGCGGTGAAGTTTAGGTGAATAGAATGGATTAGTGTTCCCTTGTGTTTTCTTTCTTTTACATAAATCTTAAACTGACGTCTCTCAGGCATTTTCACAAAAAAGGTGAAACTACATGGAACAAAAAGACAACCTTATGACCCTTCCAAAAATCAAAACAAACTTGTTAGTCTTTCTCATGTGCCCACCAGTCTCGGCAGACCTTTCAGTGACCCCTCCTCATCTGCACTTCCACATTGCCTTCCTTTTATTCCCCTGCTTTTCACACTCCTCTGAGACTCATCTCCTAGTTCACACCTCTATTGTTACATGGTTCCAAGGTTTGTAATCTTGATCCCTCTGGCTCCCTCCCAGGCCCTTCACACCTCAGTGTGGCCTCCACACCTTAAAGGAGATTAAATGCCCACCACCCCCCCCCCTGCATTTCAGTCCTCACTTCTTCACCTTGCTCCGCCGTATTAACCCCCCGTGGTGTAGAGCTTGAGGTCCAGGATAAGGTTACTGTACTGGGGTCGCTGACCGGCAAGAAGAGGTAAGTTATTGGGTCATGCAGAGGAGAGAGACACCCCCCGTCTGGGTGCAGACGCTGATGTCATGGCGAGGCGCCTCAGGGACAAGCTGCAGACTGGTGATGTCATAGTATGCTTGAAAATCTGGTGGGTGGGTGATTGGAGGGGATGGGTGGATGAATGTGTTTAAAGTTAAGCAGATGATGGCAAGGTCAGTGTGGCAAGACAGTGCCATCCATGCTTTGTGTTTCTCATTGATGCAATGAGACTGTATCTGGTGCAATTCATGAAAACAGGATGGGATTAGTGGAAATTGACATTGATGAGCAACGATGGCTCTTTTTTTCTGTTTTTCTTATTGTCATACCCGGCACTGCTGCCAAAAGCAGTAAAGATCTTAAATCGCAAAAGTCCCTCCCCTGGCCAAGGTGACCGTGAGCGAGCCTACTGTAATTCTAGGATGGTGACGAACGCCTTTCTGTCAACCACAAAGACGTTCCACTTCAGACAGTTACAGTGTTCGTCTGTCCATGTTTTTGTTGTTTGTTTGGTCGGGTGGCGGAGGGTTGGAGAGGGAGGCACAGCACTGGCCAGTATAGGGTGCTACCTGTGACCTTGTAAAGGAGAAGTGATGAAAAATTAATGTGAGAAATTCGACCGCTTGTTTTTTTCTTTTGCTATTCAGAATCTCCACAGTTCATAAATTATGTGACTCGATATTTTTTTTGACGCAAAACAATTGTACAAAGACCCCAGGCAGGGTGCTGTGTTATAGTTGGGTAATCGAAGAGCGACCAAGCTGCATTAAACTGATTTATATCTGTAATGTGAAATATTTTAGCTGCATGCCGATCAGGTTTTATATAAAGGCTGTAAAGCAATCAGTGAGCTCAACACTGCACCACATCAGTCATGGTTGTGCAGAGTCACACACAGTCCATGAGGTGAACTAAGAGTCAGGCACACTGTACTGCACATTTAAAGGTTCAGTGTGTAGGATTTAGGGGGATATACTGGCAGGGATGGAATACTATATATTGAGTATGTTTTCTTTGGTGTATAATCATCTGAAAATAAGGATCATTGTGTTTTAGTTACTTTGGAATGAGCTGTTTATATCTACATAGGGAGCGGTTCCTTGTCTGCAGAGTCTGCCATGTTGAACTGCCATGTTTCTACAGTAGTCTAGAATGAACAAACCAGACACTGGCTCTAAATACGGCCATTCATTTTTTCACCGTAGTGAGAAGCCCCTCTATGATGAGTGCATAAGAAAAACATGATTTTTTTCATGTGAAACTGCTTTATTCAGTGTTTTTACTGGTTTAAAAGCTGAGTCCATTTGTTTTGGATAGGAGGAGACTTCTGTGGATAATTTGGCTCCTGCCAAAACCTCATGAACTGCGAACACTGAAGGAATTCTAACTTGGAGTTTTCAGTTTCAGCTGGTTGCAATATTCAACCCTCACCACTAGATGCCACTAAATCCCCCTAACTGTTTATTTAAAGATACCACAAAAAGATAAGCTTTGATGTGTGGTTGCTTTACACGCCTGTGTGTGTTTGTGTGTGTGTGTATGTGTGTGAGGAGAAAGTGTTGACCCCTCTGTCCCCCTGAAGCCTCTGGCTGACTCAGCAGATCAGAAATAGCTGTGTAATGTGAGGGGCAGCTGTGATTTTGTGTGTGTGTGTGTGTGTGTGTGTGTGTGTGTGTGTGTGTATACAGGCTCAAACATGCAAAGACAGCATAAACAGGTGCCTTGAACACACACTCAACACACACACACACACATACACAACCTCTGATATCCCACATTCCAGCACAAGGCAGAGCCCGCTCCTCCTTTTCCTCACACCCTTCATCTGAAGACTCCCAAACACTGATTGCAGGATCCATTTACACTAATAGTGAGACATTAGTGGGAGGTAACTCTCTGTCAGATAGTTATGGATTGTGCTGTATGGAGGATGAGGTCACCGGGCAAATACATAGCTGCGCTGCCTCACTGTCACTTTTCTAATTGGAACGACAGGCTGGGTCATATCGCTCCTGAGTTAACATCTTAATCTCCTCAACAGGATTGATGCCGACAATGATTTATACCCAGTGGACACAAATATTGACACACGTATCCAGATGTATATGATGATGTGTAACATGAAGCTGCCCCTCGGTCATAGATAGCAGGTGATATGTTGGCCTTGGTGATGATGGGTTCACGCACAGGGTGCAGGGATACAGCTGCATGTGAGCATTGGGCGCACAGGGAAGTGGATTTGGTGCATTGTGTTGGAGCTTCAGCATCACTACCAGTTGTCTGCCCGGTAAGCTTCGTAGCTTGCCCCTTCCCAACCGGTATGATGAAATCACAGGCAGCTGTTGTTTGGCGTGGCAAGACAGGCAACCAAATTCACCAGGGAAGCGCCAAAATGGATGCCGACCACATTGCTCCACCACAGTTCTCTGCAGCGCGTGGTGGGAAAAACAGAGCTACGGCATGAGGGCGCAGGCTCCATTAGGGGCCATCAAATATTCATCTGCCATACGGCACCGAGCCCTTGGCTCTATCCTCACAGCATCGTGCAACAAACCACCATGAAAATTCCTCCTGAAAACAACAACAACAACACAGCGAAGAGCCTGCAGTGCAGAGCTAAGACACAGCTTTAATTATCTTCGACCTCACACCAGGAAACACTGACTTATTTATTGATGAGTACCAGTAAGAGCAATACACAAATCACTTAATACACCAACTACAAGCATTTAATGGCTGTTCAGTTAGCAAACTACGCAAATGACTGGTTGATGGAGGGAGAAGTTTGCTTTCTCACCTGCCCACATTATGCAGCGTTAACAACCAACTAATGACCACATACAGACATTAATGAAGATAACAATGACATCACCAGACTGACCACATGGTTCAGCGCGTTGAGTTAACTCCAAACTGTCAATAAAAACTCCATCAATGAATCCAAGCAGGCCTATCCAGACTGCAATCGGGTCTTAAATGTGTTTAGTGCTGCTGTTGGGGCGGTAATTGCCTTAGCAGGCTAGCAGGCTGGCTGTAACAACATTATCAACCTGTTAACAACCACAGAGGAGCTCGAGTTGTTCCTCTAAAGGCTCTGTCATCCGTCAATTTATGGTCAGTTGCAGTGTTGTTTATCTACAGTGCTATTTGTTCAGGTCTCTCATGTTTTGAGCCAGAAATGATCAAAACAAAAAAAGGCTTGTATATTTAATACTATCTTAAATGGAGTCAAGAAACATACCAGGAGTATTCTCAGTCCAGTTTTCACCAGGGGGCAGCATCAACACATTTTCAGACATCACACTCACACTCAAGCCACCTACTTCACTTCATCCCTGCCCTGTTCAGTCCTATGAGTTATCTACTGGATTACATAAGAACACAAACAGGGCACTGTTTTGTATGACGGCTTTCATTCCATATCAACACAAGAATGCAAACAGTTTTTTTTCTGCTTTTTTTTACCACCACACTATCAAATTTCCTTACTGGGCAGGCTGTGGCAGTAATTTGTT
The DNA here is from genome assembly GCA_029783705.1 of Chaetodon striatus. Lineage (NCBI taxonomy): Eukaryota > Metazoa > Chordata > Actinopteri > Chaetodontiformes > Chaetodontidae > Chaetodon > Chaetodon striatus. Next base: position 20,619,638 of record JAPZEB010000007.1, read on the forward strand.
TACACATTTGCATCCTATAATTCTACAGTACACATTTGCATCCTTGTGCTGCATGAATAAACAAAGCAGGATTTTCCATTATGCTTCAGGTAAGCATCCAACACAATTTGTGATCTTGTGTTTTGACTAAGTTTCAAAATGGAGACAACATGCGCTATAGAAAAAGAGTGACGTATGAAGTTGAGAGTATTTTCATAAAAGTTTCCCTTAGATTCCACTGCTTGATCAGGATGTTCCAGCACTATCTGATGTAGAGTGTATTGACTAAAATGGCATCAGGCATCATGTTCAGACATCACCTTGCATGACTGGTTGCACCAGAGAAGACCCAAGTGTCCATATAAATATTGGACACAGCAGAAGAAATAACTGTATGTATTACCAGTTTAAAGTGAAGTTTTGTAGGTTTGAGAATTGCTTTTCTGTGCCACATGAGTTTGAAACAATATACAAAAAAGATACAATGTGTTAGTTTCCCTCTTTCAGTCTTTATAAAACAGGGAAACTCTAAATTCTCTAAATCAATTCTCTAAATTCAAATAGACACGTCTATTTTTTGACAAGTCTTTTTTTTCTAGCCTCTCTTGTGACTCTAAAAAGGAAAGCACATGCATACAGTGTCTATGGACATGCTAGAGGCACTGCGAGGCAGTGCTGTGAGCTGCTAACATGCTCACAATGACAATCCTAACATGCTGGTGGCAAGCAGGTATAACATTTATGCCATGTTCACCATTTTAGTTTAGCATGTAGCAAGCTTAAAGTTGCTGATTAGAAATTAACACGGATGTTCACAGTACAGCTGAGGCTGGTGGAAATATCATCAGTTTTCCAGGTATTTGTTTACAAAGAATGCAGAAGTCATCTGCAAAGACATTTCTACCTGTTCTCACACCCAGCTCATCAAATACTGCCACTTTGTCAGGGATATTGTCAGCTATTTCTGACGTTGCTGGCAACTACCACAGTATAAAGAAGAAAGAGCCCACAGTTAGTTTCCTGTGTGAAACCATAAGTCAGTGGAGTTATTTTATTAACAACATAGTGTACTTGCATATGTAGCACGCTACACTAGTGACATAAAGTTAGTAAGAACCGCACTAATTTTAACCAAAACCATGATATTTCTTTCTCAACCCAACCAAGGGACTTTTTTTGCCCAAACCTAAGAAAATAAACATAAATACAAAGGCCCGGTTTCACAGGCTTTAGCATAGTGCCAGACTAAAATGCTCATTTAAGCTCTGTTAACTTAAAGGGACTTGCACAGACATCCTAAAATAGCCATAGATTTAGCCAGTTCTGGATTAAACTAGGCCAGTTCAAAGAGGGAGGATCAAAACTACTCTAGGACTAAACTGAAGCTTAAATTAATCTTCCAAGGAGGCAGGTTTAACTCCTGCTTAACAAAGTTTGTCAGACAGCATGGACTACTAATTGAAATATCTACATGAAGACCAACTAGGACTAGGACTTATCTATTGAATTACTTTGATAATGATGCTTTCACATTACAGCACTTCAGGTAGATGAGATGCATTTAAATTGAATGTATTTAGTATGGCTTATTTTTACTTTAAGACTGTTTGTACTGTACAAAATTAAAAGTGTGCAGCAGAATTAAATGAGTGATGTCGTTTGTGGTGATTAAAATACTCACACTTATGAGTATCTAAATGACAAAACATTTATTTTTTCTTACAAATCACATTGTTCATTGTGGCTGGTATTCACAATTGTCTCATTACTGTATCTTTTTTGGATCATAGCTCCCTCCTCAAGCTTCATTTACAATTCAACCTACAGAATTCTCATTTTCATTTCATGTTCTTCCTTCAGATATTTCACTTTATGCTCGTGAAATTCTCTGACTAACTATTCATTTAAGGTTCTTCCACGGAGTCTATAAAGGCAGATATCACTCAATATAATCAATACTTTAAAAAATGAATATAAGAAATATGTAATACTGATCATTATGAAGATGTCTCACCAGAAATTGTTGTACTGTCCTTGTGGTTACATTGGCCTGTGCCATTGCTTGGTCTCAAGATTCCATCCTGGGTTTTCATGGGCACCATGAGACCACACATGTGCTCGTACTTCAGATAATGAGGGTTAACCCAGGTGTTCTCATTTATTCATACTTACCTTACTCTGGGACTCCATAGTCGCACACTAACAAAGCCAAATTTATGCCAAATAGTCAAGGCTGTCCCATTTCGAAGGCCCCTTTAAATGTGGCAGAGAAATGCAGCCTTCTTTCCCAGAATTTGGAGGATGCAATGGATAAATCCTTCGTGGCCCAACCTAGCCCAAGATGCATTGTGCGCCGGTGCTGATTATATATTAAGTTAAGTTAACTAACAGTTGTTAACTGTTAACTAGTTAACGGTTAACTGTTGTTAACATTACTATTAGCTAAAAGCACACAGCTTAAACAATCTTAAGTCAATAAGTTTACCTGAAAACGGTCCTCCATCAGCCGAAATATATCAAACAGCGGTGTCTATGGCAGTGAATCATCTCCTCAAGTATTAAATAAAATATATATGTATATATAATAACAATCTTTGGGTCTGTGATTTAGGGCTAACTACTAGTTTACTCCTTCTTTCATCAAGTGCAGCTGGCTACTAGGTAGTAGGAACGCCAACTAGTTGGCTTGGTTGATGCGGTCTTCAAAGGACGTGGTCGACATAGACCGCGAAGGCTGCGTCCTCCAAAAGCTGCAGCCCCTGAACTGAGACACAGCTAATGCATGTAACAAGTGTCAATTGAGAAGCCATCAGTTAAGGTCCACAACTGACGCAGGAGGGTACCTAGCATGTCATATATTGATGTTGAGGTCCACTGACAAAGTGGTGGTCTTTGACGAGCTAGCATGAGACCGGGTTGGACATTTCACTCAGACTCACAAATGTCAATGTCACGGTGACACCAGAAGAAAAGTCAAGGGATGGTCAAAGCAGGATTCATCCTTTAGGAACCATGAGTGTGTGTACAGATTTCATGGTAAGTCATCCAATTGTAATTTTGATATTTCAGTCTGGAACAGCGGTGGACGTACCAACCGACAGATGGACATTACCATCAAAAGGGTTGGCTGTGGCTCAGGAGGAAGAGCAGGTCGTCTAGCAATTGCGAGATTGCTGATTCAATCCCCAGCTCTTTCTTGGGCAAGATACTGAACCCCAAATGAGTGAGAGTGTTAAAACTAAATAGCAGTACCCTGTACAGTAGCCTTGTCTACCAGTGAGTGAATGGGTGAATGTGACTTTGTAGTGTAGTAGCACAATGAATGAATAAGTCAAGGAGTGAGCTATTTGCTTAAAAACGTTCTAATTATACTACTGTATCCATTCTGTCATGTGAATACAGAGACATACTTTTGAGAAACAAAATCAAATGAAGAACATTTAGATCGCACTGAAAGTTTTTATAATGGTTGGTGTACTTGGTAAAAGAAATATAAAGTAATATAAAGTTTATTGTATAACTCCCCAAATGTGGAGGATGGTTTCAGCAGCTTACAGTAACACGTCAGTCCAGCCCATTTCTAAATGTGGCCATCTGCCATCTGTTTACTGAGAAATGGACACAATATGTGCTGTGAGGGGTGGACATGCTTTATTTGCAATGTAAATTAGGTAAGAGGAAGGTAACGGGTATATCTTTCAACAGCATATGATGACTGTAAGGTGGATGTGAGGCACTGTGGAGAGTGACAATGCAGAAAATCACCTGGCTCAGGTAATGGAAGCTGCTGGACACTTGGGTGACACTTTAAAAAAGATTTATCTTAAGGTTATGTTCAGATAACGTAATCCCTAATAATCTACTGCGCAATGTCCTAACTCTTCAGGATGTTACCATGGGTTGTGAGGCATCGCTGGATGTTCGTAGCAATCCTGCTCTGTGGGATGTTCGTCAACAACAGCAGATCTGAGTGCTCAGGTGAGTACATTGAACGAGGGCTAACTTGAAACTAATCAGTATTTCTCAACACGATTTGGCATCTCTTCTACAGATTAACGTGTATATTACATTTGTCAATTTGCTTTGTTTTTTTACAGGCACAGATAACAGTTGCACACAAAAAAATGTGTTGTTTGTCAGTGCCGAACCGATACAGAACGATAGGTATCCATCAAGTAAGCTTGACAACATTGTCAAAGGATAATTGTCTTATACTAAAGGTTTTATAGACAATTCAGAGTAAACAGTTCTTTAACATTACATTTCAGAGGCTGTCTATGACAATGTCAGTGGAATTCAACTCTGCTTCAATATCCAGAAAAACAAACAGCATGCAGGTACAGTTGTCTACTTTTTTAGCTTGATTTAAGCCCACTGCAAATAACCAAACAGTTTTTTGTCTCTTGGTCTTTGATGAATGTGAGTATTCTGTGGTTTGTATTTTCAGAGTGTTGTAACAAAACTGAGTTCAACTGCAACTTTACCATAAATGGTAAAAAAAATAACTACAGCCTGATTCTCAACAAAGAGCACCTTTCCAAGCACGATGTTGTAGTGATGACTTCCCCAGATCAGACTTACAACTGCACTCCATCGAAGCTCTACAACAAAACCTCAAGTATGGCTGATAACCTCCATGCTATATGAATTCTTAAAAAAGAAAGAAACAGGTTTGGACATTAGATTAACCGGTAACCTCTTCACTTTATGCTTTTTATTCATTGTACAATTAAGAGATACTGATGTAAAGATAAAATGTAACTGACATTGTTGCAAATGAAGGCTGTTCACACAGACAGAGCCTGTGTTAAAGAGAACATGTTTGCAAAACAGAAGCAGTGAGAGATTGCCCTCTACTGGTCAAAAAAGAAGTCACTGAAAGAAGTCGCATAAAGTCAATGTTTCCTCTTTTAACCAACCACCTTATACATCCTTTCTTCCTTACAGATTTCCTTTTGAACGTTCACAAATGCTTGGATAAGGGTAAAAAGCAAATCAACTACATCTATCTATCTATTACTTTCATATCAGCACACATTTAACAGCAGTAACAAGGTACATGTCTAATCCTGTCATGCTTTAATATGTTTTAGGTGTCAACAATTTTAGATTGAGCCCCTGTGGAAACACTTCAGGCTATAATCTTGACCCTTGCAAAGGTATTATCTTTAGTTTATAATGCTATATTATTTCAAACATAACTCAGTAAGCATTTTATTACTGAACCAGAAGAGCACCGTAGTGAAAATGTCATGTTTCTGTTCGTATAAGCATGTGTTTGTGTTTTGATACGCAGGCTCAACAGAAACAGACTACTATTTCAATTTTCAAAATGAAAAGATGAAATGTCTGTCATGTAAAGCACCTGGAAAAAAACCTCCCCTTTCTCTTACTTTTGACCCACCTGGCGGCAATAATGGCACTGCAATCAGCCCAGAAAATGCAGCGTAAGTGTCTAAATTATTGATGGCTACACTGATAGCTACAACGGCTACTACTTGGTGTGGCTTTGGGAGGTGCTGTGATGATGACTGCTGGAAAGAAAAAAATTATTTTGTGTTTTTCATCACAGAAATGTCATGAATAATCTCTCCTCCATACTGGACAAAATGGGCAATTCCAGTGCAGCATCCATCACAATGGGCCAGATAAAAGGGGTGATCGCTAAACTCTCTACCGAAAATCAAACCAGCTTCAACTTTGGCATTAAAAACACTGGTGATATGAATGTATGCAGTTTGCCTCGATACAAGAATAAACAAAATATAAAATAGAGTTATGTCACCCTAGGTTTTCTGATGATCTGCCTCATATGATTTCTTGTAGATTCTTGACGATAAATCTGACTCGGCGACAGACTTCACTCGATCAGTGCAAATCCCTTCAGAGGCCATTGCCATGGCAGTAAAAAATAATGGCTCATTTGCTGCAGTTCTACTTTTTCCAGGAATGTATCAGGTAAAGCTTATCAAAAAAAGGAAAGCTGACTTGTTGCACTTTTTTTTTGGACAACTTTTATATAAAACTAATAGCATCTACGCCTGAAACTGTGTCTGTGCCTGTCATGACTGCCTATTTCCAACAGGATGACCCCAAAAGTTCTTTTGTCAACGATGAGGTAGTGGGAATTGAAATGGAAACAGAAATATCCCATCTCTCACATACCATAGACATTCATTACAAGGTGGACAAGGTAAAAGAGATAAACAGTATATGAACAGGTCAATAATAATTGCTTACAGAAAGAATGAGTATACTGATTTCCCTTTTTCTATTCTGATACAGAATGGAAGCATTGCTTCTTGCAGGTCATGGAATGGAGAAGGTACTGCAGAAATTAGAGTTGTCCCAATACCATTACCAGTATCGAAAACGTTTCCAATACTGCTTAAAGTGCTGGATCAGGTATCTGCGAGGATGCAAGTCCATGCACGATCCAATACCATGTAATTTATTAATAAACTTCAAAGAATTTTGTGCCCATATTATTGATGGTTTTCATAAAAAACATATTCTTTTTCGCCACTCTAAAACAGATCCCTATACAGGCCACTAGCAACTACTGTTTTAGAGCGGCAATGGTGACAATTTGTGGGTAATAGTGTATCATTAGCCTCGGCAATTTGGCAATATTTTTTTGTAAAGCAATGGTATTGGATTGGTACTCGGTCGTCAAGTTTAGGTATCACAATCTGTACTGCAAAGGACAAAATGGTATTGGAACATCTCTAGTAAAAAGATTCTTTTGATACTTTAAAACTGCCTTCAACAAATTACAAAGTCCTCAGCCATTAATGTGAAAAAGACTTTAAGTACCTTAGTGTCTGCTGCCTTTGTACTGTAGGAGAAGCAAAGTGGATCACAGATGGCTGTGAGACAAAGGAGACCAATGACAGCATCATATGCCAGTGCTCTCATCTGACATTTTTCGCAATACTGTTGGTAAGATGATTGCATTACAAGTCCTTCCAGTACCACCTTCTCACACATAATCTAACATGACTTTCTCTTAATCAGTCACCTGCACCTGGAAACATTAGCACTTCAGATTTGAAGTCTCTGACCTACATCACGTCAATCGGCTGTGGCCTGTCGATGTTTTTCTTGGGAGTGGCTCTCTTCATGTTTTTCCTTATCAGGTAAGGAACTGGTGGGGATTTCTGCTGCTGGGGATAGTACTTCTCTGCTCTTTGTAACTAGGTATAGAGACAAAGTGCAATGCATCACACCCTGAAAGCCATGCCTACTGAAGGGGAACAAATGCAAAAACACGAAAATGCGAAAATTTGGATGTCCCTGTCTAGAGCCAGTGGTTGGTTTGTCCGTTATGGGCTACTGTAGAAAAATGGCAGTCCAACATGGCGATCTCCGTAGATGGCTCATTTTAAGGTTATGAAAAAATCCTACTGGACCTTTAGCTCGGCAGCTTATTAGAGTTTAGTTCTGGGTTCTTTACCCCTTTAGTAATACATCCCACTACACAGCAGCTTTAAGTCATTTTACTGTTTATTGCTAGCAAACGTAAGTGACAAGGAGGCACGTTGACACAATACAAAGTCAATACAGAGTAATTAATTGTTTTCCCCTCCAGCGGGAGCAGCACTTCTACGCGCTCCGTCTCTATAGCTACAAATAGCTACCAGGGGGAGGGGGGAGAAGCACTGTCCTCTTTCTGTTTTGGTCGCACAATGGTTGACGCACTTCCTTTGTGCAGTTATTGAGCCTTCATTTTCCCGGGGAGATCATACCCGGTGAAAGACAGAACTGCATAGTGAAAGCGAGACTTGCAGGAAACCAATCTTAACACCGA
>JAPZEB010000007.1:20629829-20647637 GCA_029783705.1 Chaetodon striatus
CAACTCCCACTTTCTGTCCTTTTTTTTTTTTTTTGGTTTTTTTTTTTTTAATTTTCTATTTTTCTGAAGGAAAAAAAAGCAGTTCTGAATTCTGATATTCATGTAGTGTTTGATTTTCTCTCGCCCTTTTTTATAGCCAGTACTTTGTCGCTGGCGAAGCTTGAGACATTGCACTATTCTTACACAACGCATAACGATGACATGTTTGTTTTACAGTCTTGCTCTGTCTTTCTTTTGAGCTGTGGTGGCCAGTTTTCAACAAGGCAATTTGAAAAAATTTTTTTTTTGGTTGGTTCTTTTTTTTTTTTTCAAATTAAAAAAAAAAAAAGCAGATTAATTATACACAACATGAAAGGCCTTACATTCAGAGTGTTACTTCTAGATAGCATGTCAGAAGAACAGTCAAATTATGTGCTACACAAGACTGTGGCATGTCATGAAATGTTTTGCTTTAACTTCACAGTAAGGAAAGATGTGAAATATATAATGTGGACCCAGTTGTGTTGTAAAAGTGGTGGTATTTAACTACATCTTAAAGGGACAGTTCACTCTAAAATCAAAACTACATATTTTTCCTTACATCCAGTGAAATCTGGCAATCTACATTGTTTTGGTGTGAGTTGCTGAGTGACGGAGATATCGGCTGTGGAGATGTCTGCCTTCTCTCAAATATAATGGAACTAGATGGCACTTGGCTTGTGGTGCTCAAAGCACAAAACAATACATGTGAAAAACTGAACAGCAATGTCTATTTCTAGAAATCATGACCTGTTTACTCAAGATAATTCACAGACCTTGTTGTGGGCACTTTCACGCAGGCATAAGTGTAGTTTTCGGGGGGGGGGGGGCATGTCCTCCTCAATATTTAGAACATATGCATGCGCTGGTGTTTAAAGTTAAAATTTATGCCATAAATTGATGCAAAAGAGGTACAAAGCAGTGCATAAAAAATAGTAAAAATGCAAGAAATTCAGGGTTTGATGCTGAAAATTTTCTGGCAGGGGATGCCTAAACCCCACCGTTACATTTGTGCACCAGTGTTGAGACAAAACCTACGCCTTTCCATGCAGGAACTATTTTCTTTCTACTCAACTAAACATGCCAACCGAAATGCCACACAGAAGGAAGAGTGCATCTACTTATAGACGAGAGGCTTGTGCTTGTCACAGTGTGAAATGTAAACATAAATGGTGTCAGCTGACCTGTAATGCTAGCTAGCTCAGTGGATGCATGCTTCCTTCTCCATGTTGGCCATTGCAGTTAGGTAGAAAGAAAATAGTTCCTACGTGAAACTGCTCACAACAACATCTGTGGATTATCTTAAGTTACTGGCCCAGGTTTTTTGGAAAGAGACATTGCCGTTGAGTTTTTCAAATTTAATTTTTGGCGCTCTGAGCACCACAAGCCGAGTGCCATCTATTCTATTATATTAAACAGAAGGCAGACATCCCTACAGCCCATACCTCCAAATCACAGCAAAACAATTTAGATTGATAAACAGCATTGCAGGTAAGAGGAAAATATGTATTTTTGATTTTGAGGTCAACTGTTCCTTTAAAACATTAACCATGTCATGTAATTTTGGGCTATAGATATACAGATATCTGCTGTCTCATCTTATATATCTATCTTATATATTTACAGGTTTTATATAGTTGTTTTTGTGTTCTTATTAAAAAGAATACAGTCTTGTATTTTATTTGATTGTTCATGATCATAATGGCTTGTGAAAGTTTGTTTTAATGAAGAGTAGTGAGGATTAATCCTCGATTCAGCATCTCTGGACAACATATGTAGACGTTCAGACAAATGTGTAATTGCTTTTGTGAATGAAACTGTACAGTGCAATAAAGTTTAAGGTACTGTAAGTGGACACCAGACTAGTCTTTCCATATGCACAGCTCTGGGTGTGTAAGGGTGGTGGGTGACATTCAGAGAGTAAACTCTGTTTATTTGTCCATGACTGATTAATCTTCTAAATGACCGCAGCGTGCCAGCCAAAAACTAGGGTAATTACTGCCATACACATCTGATTTGTGTTGCCCCCGAAAAGGCCTTTCATGCAGAGCACAGCAGGCTTCTATGATGTACCTGTGTGTGTCCATGCATTAGAGATTGCGAGGTAACCCTCAGCAGAGCCTTCGGCTATGAATTGAGATCACCACAGTAAATGATGGTTAAAGACACGGTAGAAAAACTGCAGAAAAGATATTTGACAGGCCAAAGCCAAAGATCAACAACACTGCTGTTTGTTCATTAATTTACAAAATCAAAAATAAGTTTCCCACACAGAGATTATGACTTGAAGTGTTGTTTTACTGCTTTCCTAAAAACATAAATCTAGACATTTATGAATAAAGGCCCTCATGTCGAGGCTTCTGGGAACATTTAGTCAATCTAAATGATTTCAAAATGAGAAGGGTGAAGAATTTTCACGCTATCCCATAAAACTGTCTGTTAGCTGAGTGAAAATGTGGCCCCCAGAATACAATTTGAACATGTGTAGATGTGTTTCTTTTAGCGGAGGGAAACAGAGAAAGAACTTTTAATTGCTCTCAGTCTTAAACCACAGTACAGTAGTGGCTTGGAGAGGCACCAACAAGCACACATCCTCAGATTTTGTCCGACAGCCAAACGACACAAAATACTCTCTGATACTGAAATAAAGGTGAGGGAAATCATGGGTGGATTTCATTGCTGCGTGCTGCTTGTAGGGATGCACAGATGTTATACTCAGCCTAAGTAAGAGAATTATACTTGGAAAAGTGCAAAGTTTCCACCATGTGGTCCTTTTAACCTCCTTCTGATGGGAGATCATTAGTCTTTAGCAGAACAGGAACAATAATAATAACACAGTTCCTAATAACAGCCAAAGTGTGAATAGGTTTGGTTTTATGATTGGCGTATTTCAGGTGCAGGGAAAGAGACATCGGCTTTGCGTGTGTTTTATTAAATGGAGTCTGGACTGAATCCTGCCCCATAAAAGCCAAATTGCTGATCTCAAATGACCTATAAAGCCTGAGGTCTTGTTCCTGGAACCTTGCGTGTCTGGAGGAAATACGATTAGTCAAATATAGCTACCCATGCACGTAGATGTATCACTTATTTAACTTAATAATAATGTACAGCTATATAACTGGTTTTTATCAACGTGGAGTTACTATGAAGACAAAATCTGACTCCTCAAGTATTCTTAAGCTATGAGAATGCTAAATGGACTTCATTTTATGCACTTCTGTTTTGCCATTTTCTTTGGGTCAAGGCAGCCCACTCCCAAGCATCCCCCCTTCTACGTTCTCTTTTTCATAAATCCTCAAAATGATTTATTTCCTAGTAACTCTGCTCGTGAAATTGATGTGGACCCAGGGCCTTTGTAGCGTCTGGTTTCCCCGCTGGCTGCAGTAAAATCAGGCTGAGGTCCAGGCGCGGGGCAGCGCTTGCGTGACTGAGCAACCCCCCCTGCCTCCTTGCATGTCACGATGTGGCCCCCAGACTCAAAGCACTCAAAGCTGATAGATTTGAGGGCCCATAGTTAAGTGTGTAGATTTATGATGGGCGGTTGCAGCGTGTCAGAGAAAGTGTGTTACTTTTGCAGGGAGCACGAAATGAGGCCTCTTCCTACAGGAAAACGAGGAGAGAACTGGGGAAAGAAAAAAAAATCCAAGGTGCTTTCAGGTTACCGGCCGTGACTTGGGAAACTCTCCAAACAACACAACGCCTTGCAGTTCGGGAGGGGTGGCCAGATGGCTGCATGCACAGCACTTGACTGAGATGAACTGTCTCGTCCTGGAGAGTCAGCCCTAGCTCTGCCTTAGCTGTTCATCAACATCTTTCATCAGGTGGGGTGAGAATGGAAGGGTCACGAAAGAGGAGAAGAGGAAGGGAGGGGGAGGTGAATGAGAGCGTGACCTGTTGAAACACTCAGATTGAAAACTTGACCTCTGGATTTCAAGTTTCTCCTCCCTACAATTGCCTGTCTCCCCTTCTCACGTCATATAGAAAGGATCATTCCCCTTCACATCATGTAATAGGGTTCTTTTTGTCCCCTCTCGACCTTTGCAGCTCCTCATCACTCACTCACCGCTGCGTGAAGGAGCTTGATGAAAGTTGAGAAACTAAAGAACTCTCACACATTCAGATCTGTTCATCAAAAGTCACCAGATTTATCACAATCACTCTATTGTGCAGCTGACACGTACTAGGATGAGGTTTTGCTGCATGTTTTGTATGTAAAAATGCAAAGAATTTTGTGGTAATTTTGTCTCAACCATCAGAAAGGACAAATAATAATAGAAACAAGATGAGAATTTATGATGTTTGTTACTATACATTGTTTGAATAAAACCACTTGCAAAGTAACCTTCAGTGGCAGCGAGAAAAGTCGTATTTCACAGTTGCCGCAGAGCCTTAAGAGCAGGCTGAATAAATAAAAGCAGTTGTCAACATCTAATATTGATAACACATGTGATAAATCTCTAAAATGTAGTTCATTTATATGCAACGTATACACGCCATTATATCATTCTTGGGTCTTAAAAGACACTGCTGCCAGCATTTCACTCTGAAGTATTTCCTCATTCAAGCAGGATTTAAAAAGACCTCATAACTACCAGTCTGGTCCCACACTTTAGAGACATGAAAGCTTATGGTTAAGAAGCTAAAGTTGTCTGGATTCACTCATACTGCGCCTAGTTTGCTTGCTATTGACTTGGCTGTCGTTTGGCCTTTAAAATTCACACTTGGTGAAGTTGTGGTATTTGCTTCACACAAATGGTGCAGGCGTTCCCACAACGATGAAGAGTTTACAGCAGGGGAGGGATTCACCCGCTGGTTTAATGCTGCAGAATCACAAAATCCTCACAGGTAGAAAATAAGCACCTGTGTGCTCGGTAAACAGAATCTACAGTACATGTTTTCTATAGTGGCTGCAGTTAGAGCTGTTAATATCTCCAGTTTGATGTGGCACCAAAACACGAGAACAAAAACAAGCCCAGTTTGTTGATTTTATTCCAGTTTTCCCCCCAAGTTATACGGTCATAAGAAATTTTCCAAGTATCTGGTGTGGAGCAGAAGTGTTTCAAATGTGACCAGACATCTGAAACAACAACAAAAAAAACTATACTGTTTTGGTTCACTCACCACCAAGGCAGTAATTATACTGTCTATTGATAAAAAAAAATATATAGATAATAAAAAAAAAAAAGCTATGCAACAACTAGCAAGTATACATGCCTGTCTATAATAGCAAATGTAAGCCATAAAAAGACTTAACAAATTGACATTATTATTGCTGTTGTTTCTTTACCATGTACTGCAGTTCTGGATGTGGTTTAGCATTTCTAGTGAAAGCGGGGCGGGAGCTAATCAATTAACCGTGGCTAATGTTAGCTGTTATAGCTACATTACCTGCAGTAAAGTTAGCAACACATTCACCCAGCGACCAACAATGTGCACAAGAAAAATTCCAGTGGCCTGATACACATGTATCTGAGCAAATGGCAAATAAGTATGATTTATATTTGTTAGAAAGCCTTCATGAAGGCTGATTAAAGTGTCCATGATTTATGTTACCCTGCATGCGTAGACTGTGTGCCGTGTAGTGTAGTGTATATTTGTATTTGCATATAATCTTATATAATAAGGGTTGTGAAGTGATTAAAAAAAAACTACTTAATGACATGCTCTGTGATTATTTAATCTAAATTAATCACATACATCAACTTTTGCTGTTAAAGTATTTAAAAAATTTCAATTCAAATTAATTTTGTCAGGTGTGTTGCAAAGCTGCTGGATGCTGGACACAATTGTCCCCCTGTCCTCTACCACTGAAATTGGTTTACAGTCAATAGCAATCCATTTTACAAAGGAGTAAGTTAGTTGGTCACAGGTAGACGTACCCATTTTGCATCTGACTGCCTGGACGGGTGTGGCTTGACAAGGCTGGCTGCTAGCGCTAGCATCAGAGGCTAGCTCGGACCTCTGGCTTCACTGCTAAATGCTTTGCATTAAGGTGATATTTCAGGATTGCAGTGCTCCTATGGTACAAAAATTCCTTACTACAGAAATTGCAGGGAACGGTTCCAATCTGGGCATTTTTAAATGTGCAGAGCCAAGCAGTGTCGCCTTGTCTGCCTCAATCTGCTTCAATCAGTCTTTTTTAATATGCTATTTTTTCTGTGATTAATTAATCAACATTAACATGCTATTTTGACAGCCCTAAATATAATATAATATGATATTTCCACTGTACAATACCACCCTAAAACAACAAAGTTATCGACTGGGTAGTGAATGCAGTAACACATTTACCAGCTAAAAAGGTTCTCTCAAAAGCTGGTGGAGACCAAAACAGAGCTAAAAAGAAGTAAATACTGGATTTACATATATCAGGTGGCCAAAAATATGACTCCACACAAATGCTACTGTTGCTCCTTTTCTGCTAGATGTGTAAAAAGTTCACCATATCAACTTTACAAGGGGAAACTATGTAAATATTGTGTTAAGAGCTTGTTTCTACTGCCCCCAAGTGGCCAATAAAATCAATTAACATGCTTAAAGTTAGTTCAAAGTTCTGTTGAGAGACTATTGTGAAGAAAAAATATTCCTTTTTTCTTTCTTGTGACAAATCACAAAAGAGGAGAATGTGTATGTGTTTTTGTGTACTTACACATCCCGAGCCTACAGGGATCTGATTTCAGTTAAGCTACACTGTTGCCCAAGCATGATAAACTCTGTCTGTTTCCTCTTTCTCACTCCGTAGGGAGCCTTTAATCACCCTATACTGCTTCCCTCTTTACGTCCAAGTGTGAGAATATATTCCTCAGTGAAAATAAATGAACTAAGATCACATGAGGAGACAAATACGGAAAGCATCCACTCTCGTGCCAGTCCTAATCAGATTTTGTTTGCATCTGTGTATTTGCATTTGGGTTAGTGGCAGTTTAATGTGAAGGACCACCAGAAAAGTTTGTTTCCTGGAGCAGCAGAGGAAGGTTGTTTTTTCATCTCCTCCATGGCTCATTTTTAATGTCTCTTGTTTGTCATTTATGGCAGTCTCAGAACATAAGGATGTGGCTCTTTTAAGTCATTCGTGTATTGTCCCAATATGTGGTCCAGCTCTTTCGCAAAATGGTATTGGACAAACCACACAATTAAGGCTTGATGAGTGTTCATTTGGGGCAAATAAATCTTCTTAACATGCTGCTTTGAATGTGTCCGTGAAACCCGTGCAATGAAAGATGGATTTTACCCCTGTGATGCAGCAGTCGGTCAGTAATCACGTTTAAAAGATCATCATGCGAGAATTTCACAACTCTGTGCTGGGAATATAAGATATACGGATTCAAGAGACCAAAAAGCGGCATGACTCGGTGGGCTCCTTCCTGTTCCACAGCTCCTCGTTAGAGACTAGTGTCTGTGTTTACAGCTAAAGCATGACTTCCAGCTCCCAGAGCCAGACAGCTCCAAGTGATTCCATCCCAGCAGAGGTACTGACTGAAGTGGTGGCAGAGGTTAATCTGGAACATACTTGTGACTATGTCAGGCTGTGTTATCCTGCTGTCCCGACATCCTGCTTGATTTATGGGCCTCATCTTACTGCTGTTCACCATGTCTCTTCTCTGACTTAAAGGATTAGCGGGAAGTGACGTCAGTTTAAGTTTCCTGCTTCTCTGTCTTCAGTCATAATTTTCATAAAAGTCTGTGTGTCTGTATGAGGGTGTGTGTGTGTGTGTGAGTGTGTGCTTTCACCTGCACTAGCTGGAAACAGATGCAACAACCCAGGCAAATTATTTCCCACACTTCTACTTTACTATAAAACTATCGTCTGGTCCAACGTCATTATGCTGTTGTGTTGAACTAATGATAGTCCACTAAACATGGAAGAGAGTGAAATCAACACAACCACAGAAACTCAGCCTGCATCCAGAAAATTAGGACCACATGTGTGTACATTCTGTTTTCTCTTGCTCTCAGCGCCTTTATTTATTTAGTTATTGCAGAATATAAAATACCCCAATGCCCGCGCATGATGAGTGCTATTGGGCTTACTTGAGGGTTTCAGTTCCTGAAGTCGTTGGATTTTCACCAATGGCCAATAAGAGGCAACCAGAGGTCAGTTGGGAAAAGACCATAGACATATTAGAGCCAGCACAGCATCCCTACATGGATCGGATTCCACCCCTTTTTGCTCTGTCCTCCAATAAGAGTTGGACAAGCTTGGTACCCAGCAGAGCCTCGGTCAACTTTCCCCTTTCCTTTGATATGCTACAGTATGTGCTCGACTTGTATATGTTGAAAAGAAAAACTGATTTTGGAGACAGTTAAAAGATGTGGCTGAGGGACCTTTAAGAGCAACTCTAGATGCCCCGACTGTGTGGAAGTCGTTGTGTTTAATTTTTCCATTCACAAAACTGAAAACAAATTTTGTCCAATGTAAACAGTGTCTTGCGGTAACTGACCTCATCATCAGCTGAACATCAACACCATCACCAAGGACGCCTCCGTCTGTTCAAAAGTAACATTAAAGTCCCATTACATTGGTGTCACAATCTTCATGGACACATAACTTTGTATAGTCACATCTTATGTTACTTATGTAATGTTAGCAAAACACTAGCTAACTAGCTAACTAACATATAGTTATATAAAAAAAAAAACTGGCTTCATGTCAGATCACCAACGTCAGACAGGTTATTCCTCCTTATTTCTGAGGTAACATTAAAGAGCTTTGGAGAAGGACAGATACATTGATTACTGACATATTTTTAAGATGACTTTGGTACGTTGGCTAGAAAAGGTCAAGGCTAAGTTGCCATTGTATAAATTATCTCTGTAAGGCTACACGGCGCCCTGAAGTAACTTTTGGTGTATTTAGAGATAGATACACACAACATGTAGCATCCCATCATACCTATATCCTGTCATTGCATACTGTAGTCCTTGTCAGCTTTTTGAAACTATATTCTCTGCCTGATTTTAAAGCTCTCATAAGTACAAGGATGTGTAGGTGTTCTAATATTTCTGCATTACTGTATATATTTTATGTTTTTATTGTGTTGCTTGGCTGTAACTTTTTTGTATTCTGCTGTCTTGGTCAGGTCTCCCTTGAAAAAGGGATCATTGATCTCAGTGGGACTTGCCTGGCTAAAAATGGGCTAAATAAATAAATAAAATATTGCATGATGCTCTAAAGCAAACAGAACCGTCATCACCATGTTCTTGTTGTCGAGCTTGCCCCACAGTAACAAGGGTGGGACTTTGGATTGGTCAGTTGTTGGCATTGTATAAAATAAAACAAAAAGATGTCACTGAATTGAATTTGATTCAGGACTGTCCAATAAAGACATTTGTGTCTGGTGGTATGGTTGAATAAACACAGGTAGTCCGCTGATAAGGTTTGATTGGGGCTGAATCAGCTGAGTCCTGGCACTAGAGGATCAAATGTATGAAACCCAGAATTGGGTTTTTGAGGTGGGTACTTACGATACGATATGATATGATACGATACGATACGATATGATGCTTATTGGTTTGTCTCTGTAGGGAAATTTGTCTTGGACTCAGGAGCTGCACAAGAATTGCTACCTTACAATGATAGTCCAGAAGAAATGAAAATCATACACCATAAAAAATTTTTTAAAAAAAACTAAAAACATACTGCACATAACAGTATTGCACATAAGCCACTCATGACATGGCACATAACACCAGCACATAACAGAGCACCATAATTAAAACAACAACAACTGCCCAAAGGTAAAAGCTAAGCGTGGAGAATGTGGGGTTGAGTTGAAATAATATAGGCTCAGCTCCACTAACAGAACTTGGTTGGCTTTGGATCAGTACCTGGTGCATTATTTATCAGCGGTCTGACTCAAGTTTGGAAACAAGCTGCTGGGGCAAGCAATTTTGACCTGGCAAACAGTCGGTCATCGGCATCGCTTGCACTGTAGAAGTAAACATCCCCCACAGAACTGTTACTCTGCTTTCTCTTATAGCTTTTAAACTTTTCATAATTTCTTCAAAAGTGTAAATTACATATGTTTAAACCTTAAAACAGTTAAAACATTTTTACATTCATGTCCATTCTACCCAAATAGCAGGCACGCAAGCACATGCAGGACGCTGTTGTAGGTTAAATACTGAGGGGCTGTGATAGCCCTGGGTATCGTTTCAAAAATCACAATACTAATATAAATATTAGTACCCTTAAAGTGACACTGATACCAACAGAGTACTCCTTTGGACACCACAGGCATGTAGTATCTTGTTACTTTTGAACGTCTTGGTGTCATCTCGACATGCTGAACTGCCAACTCTGGCAAAAACACTGTGCTTGATTTAATTTCACCACAGACTCTATGGGCTGTAGCTGCCGCAGTAGCCAGCCAATCGCCTGTTGCATTAAATTGAAGAACCCTTGCTGTGATTGGCTGCAAGCAAAACCATACAAATACTTACCCTGTGCAATAATTGGTGCAATTATCCAACTTTGGAATATTCTTCTTAGTATACTAATTTATTCTCTCTTGAATGTATATTTAACATTCATATACATTGTAACATAATGCACACATTTCTATATTTTTACCTTTCTCTTATTTGATTCTTCTTACCTATGCATTCTTATAATTCTCTAGGCTATATTTTAAAGTGACTGTTATGTATCACTATTTTCTCCCAGAGATCAATTAAGCATTTCTGATTTCTAGACGTGGGTGCAAAACTTTATGCAGGTATTGCCTGACAGGAGAAGTTTCTTATACTACTTTGTAATGGGTTGTATGGTTGATACCTTAATGATATCAAGTACCAATACCCAGCCATAGGTAGTGACAGCTACTTCACATTGTCATTCATTTATTCATTCATTCCTTGGAATGATTAATTTCTGCTGCTTTGCAGGACAAATTACACAAGAAATAAAATAAAAATTGGAATGAAGTTTTTGAAGATGTTCAAATGAGTAAATGAAGTTACTGTTATACTTGTCATAATGTCAGAACTCAATATGACCAATTTTTGTATCTGTGTTGTAATGTGATTAATTAGCTTCAAAGTTTCAATCCCCCCCTGCATCATCACAGTGTGCTGTGGGACTGCACAGAGTCTGTAGAGGTTCAGTAGCGAGCGAGACTTTGAATGCAATCTCCTTGCATGAACCCTTTTCTGCAGATTCGTGTTAGCCTTGCTCCTATCTATATTTGTATACCCACTTAGAATACAATGGAGGAAATTTGGCAGGAGAGAGAATGTGCAGAGACATGAATGTTAGCGTGAGCATTTGTTGGATTGCTTCAGCGGGAACAAGTGAAATCTCCGCACGCTGCCACGATCCTCCTCCTGCTCCCTTTTCTCTGGCACTCTCTGCGGACGGCAACCGGGACGGTGAACTCTGAGTGACCTGCCTGTGCATGTCATTCCTCAAAAGCAGTTACAGTGGGGCATATTTCCCTTTGACCAGGCAGGGATGTCACACACTCAAATATACCAGCCACGCATGCAAAGCACAGCTCTTTCAGCTGCTCATCCTACTACCCCTCACTCAGATTGTCTCCACCTCCGCACACACACACATACACCAACACCTCTGCCATTGCTCCACTCTAAGATAACCCCTCCCTGAGCATGGTCAAAATGTGTCTTTCACACGGGCGGCTGGCCAAAGTAAATAAACCAGCCACATGCCAGCTAACGAGGGCATGAACAGGGTCAGAGGGGGGGCTCGCCGGGAGGTGCCAGGAGTGACAGAGGGAGGGACATGGTCACGCAAAGAAAACAAGCCCAGCAAGAGCCAGCCAGCCTTCTCACGCAGGGGCCCAGACATATGTCTTGTCATGCAACAGCCACCCCATCAACCCAAATTAGGGCTGACGGAGGTAATAAAGCGAGGGAGCAAAAAGGGAGGAGAAAGTGAGGAGAGGAGCAATCCCCTCCTGCTCCTCAGAGAGTGTAGAAGTGAGAGGGAGGATATATTGTTCACCTTTTAGAAGAGTCTTACAAAACAACTCTGGTGACCTCAGTGTACCTCAGAGTGGCAGGCTGTCTGCATGGTAAAGTCTCAGCGGTCACATTTGTCAGTCTCACACACGTCATGTCCTCAGTTAACCTTCGGTGAAACGCAAACTTAAGGAATGCAAGGATCTGTCTCATCAATTTTCTTAACAGCACTATGGAAAACTATGGAAAAGCCAGTTTACTTGGACATAAGCAGACACTCCACTGTGATTTCTACGGCAAGTAGATTTACCATTATATCCAATTATAGAAGACGTACAGTGGCGATGTTTTTGCTTCTAAAAAAAGTGAAAAGAAGTGAACTTCGCTTCAACCTGCTTCAAGTTGTCTTTGCTACAAACAATCTCTGTGAGCATCAGAAACTTGTTGGGCAAACACAGAAAGCCCAAGCTGACCAATCACAGTTCTTACTCTCACCACGTGGTATCTCCATAGCCTCTGTAGCCACGACACTTTGTTACAACTTAAAGTAGGGCACACATAAACAGGGTGCCTACAGCTTGAGGCAAGTTATTTAAGACTTTCAGTGCCACTCAGAATGAAATTTAAAACCAATCTCACAATAAACAAAATAGAACCAAAAAATGAGCCAACATCAGTTATGTATGGTTAGGGAAAATTTTGCCCAAATATTATTGTAATATAAAACATGACTTTTTTGTCTTGTGGTGGAGACGAGGGTAGAACAGACGTTCATATGCATATGCCGCAAAATCTCGGTTAAATAGCTGATTTTCTTTGAATATACACTTCCTTATGTCGTCCAGGGTACAGTGACAGCTAGCTAGCAAACAGTGGATCCTCTGCTCTTTGCATCCCAGCAAGAGACAAAATATAAATGTGGTTGGTTCTGCTGTCCTAATCTGCAAGACATCAATACAAGAGGCATTTGGTGAATTACTTAAGAAAAATAGATGCTACCAATTATTTTGAGTTTTTACACTCCAATATATAAAAATAATTATTCATAAAATCCAACTATGTCTTGGCATTTTTTTAGACTTTAAAAAATATATATATTGAAGACATTTAAATACCAATAAAGGCCTTATTTAATAAATTCAATGCCTTTAAATACTTTTTCAGGATCTGCAGATCCTGATTTACAGCGTTGCTATGGCAGCTGCATGCTTAGGTCATGTAGCTACATCGTAACCGCCTTAACACAGAACTATACATCCACATTTAGGACATCTGCCATGCTTGGACTCTGTTAGACTCTTTTTCAATCCACAGTTGCTGGAAGGCTGGAGCAATGAAAGACCAGGAAACACTGTGAACAGGTTGCCAATAGAAGACTTATACATGAATTGACATCCGCAATCGTTCATTCCCACAGGTGGGAATTCACTCTCTTAACTGCTTTAAAGCCTCTTTAGAGTTGTTCAGTGAATTTAGGGTCATTAGTTCACCTACGTTGCATGTCTCGACACTGTGGGAGGAGACCGAAGGACACGCAGAGGCAAACTCACACAGGGAGATCATGCAAACTCCAGGCAGGAGACAGGAGGAGGGAAACAAAGACAAAACCTCTTTTGGGGTGATGTAGAAACCACTGAGCAATTTCATAAATAAAAGATGCTATGCCATTTACAAGAGATAATGTTCGTGAAATAGTAATTGTGTCCATTTTCCTCAATCACTGCAAGATAAACCCACTACCCCTGGATGTCTTTAGTTCAGACACAAATACAAACGTCAGGAGATCATTGATGAGGCCAGCTTCCTTCCACTGAGAGGCAGCCAGTCTGACGGTCTGAGGAGGAACATGTCAGCTAGCATAGGTGGTCTGTGCCAGATGTGAGGTATAGGGTGCCTCTTGGCCTCTGAGTGAGCATATGGAATACATTGTGCGTGAGGGACTCCTCCGAGACTGTTCTCTCTTAAGCTATTTGGGTTGCAAGGCAGCCCCCGCTTTTCCCCACAGAAACTGTGGGATTTAGAAATGTATCACCTTCAGTTGAGGGTGCAACAAGTAAAAGGGGGCTGCAAAGTTTTTTAGGGGAGTGAGGGGGGGGCAGGGTAAGAAGGTCAAACTTTAAGGTTGTTTGTGTCTGGGTCTGCCTCCATGGGAAGCCTGGGGATGGTAGGACTCATGTCTCAAAGGTCACCATTCAGAATTTTATCTCTGGGCCTACATTTAACGCAACGTATGTTGTGTTTGTTACTCTATTACATGTGAATATCATGACCTCTTTATTTAGCCATCTCTTTATTTTTCACAAAATATAGGCTTCGGTCTTCACATCTGCCTCAAATGCAGCTCCTCCCTGAGGTTCCTATAATGTTGTCAATGATTTACCAAAGCATATCGAATGGGGAGGAAAAGGCATATCATCTCATATGAAATACAGAGCCAACATCAGTCTTCTTTGCACATGTCTGTGAAATTGTTCCCAAACAATGACAGCGCACCACTCGCTCCATCTATGCCTGCAGGGCTCATTTAGGACACCACTTCACTCTCTCTCTCCTGACACAATTGCTTTGAAAATAATTGAGTCTTTAAGAGGGTTTGGTGCGCTCATTTTTAAGTCAAACTATGGCATCCATTGGTTCCAACTATGTCAGCATAGCCTGTTGGGAAAGAGGCTAAATAATGCTCCAAACTTAAGTTCAATTTTGTCCAGGGAACAACTGGCATGGCCATGTTTTAAAAGGGGCTCTTGAACTCTCACCTCAAGATATCTGAATGAAACTGGGTTCTATGGGAACCCATGAGTCTCCCTAAACTTGAGATGTTTGTTTCCAGTGAATCTTTAATGTTACTTACAAATCAGTGTACTCCTTCAAATTAAAACTGTATATTTCCATTTTAAAGAAAAGAAAAAAATGAACCGCTTCACATGTAAAGATACATAACACATTGGAACAGGATTGTTGTGGAGCCACTTGCAAACTTGTATTTCTCGAGCGGTTTAAGACAGGTTTAATTAGTAATTTACAAGCACACACTTACTGAACATCATTTGACAAGCTCAAAATCTCTCTATTTATGGTTTCAAAAACTTCAACACCACAAATAACTCATACTGAGGCAACTAGGATTTGTACCCAGACTCATTGTAACCTCTGACTTATCGATCTCAATGTTAAGAAGCAGAAAAGGTGAGTTCAGACTGTTAACTTACAGCACAACTACGCTCACAGATAACCAAGCTTCTTACCTGCTTGTCAAACAGCAATCAACCCATGCACTTTACCCAAACAATCTGGACCTGAGTGGAGTCCTGCCGGGATCAACAGATATGAAGTGGCCGGTGGCTGCTTGCTCCACTGCCATTCAGCAGCTAATAAGCGGAGCTGCTAACAGCCACCGCCGCAACTAACAAACTCCACAAATCCATTCAACAGCTCCACCATCCACAGTCAGACACACACACACAGTCACTGATTATTTCCTGCTGAATTACAGCTCACGACTTGCACCAATAGCTGACGCTGCTCCAGTGTGAGTGTTTTTGCTGGCTAGCAAAAACCCTGGCACAGACTATTTACTGGAGTTTGCCAGCTTGTCCCTCATGCGGCATTTGAAGATAATTGTAAGCATGGCCGTCCTCGGCTTTCAATGTGTGTCATTATGTGTCCACCACAAACATTTTTGTCAGTCTCATCTCATCTATGGAAACTGAACATAGATTTTATCTTAGTTTTTATTAACAAGAACTATTTTTTTTCTCATCATTGTCTTGTTTTTATGATGGAAAAAAGGTTGTTGATGAAAATTTTTCATCATAGTTTTCATCAGTGAAATTGACACTACTGGCCACCCCAATAACAAATTGCTTGAGGTGCCACTGGCTTCTTTCATTCTGTTGCACTTAAGAAAGGTAGAACAAGCATACATCCATTTGAAAGCTACACACAGGATGCAGCACTTTGTCACTTTCTGGTGGTGTGAAATCAGTACTACTGTATCAAACTACATGATCGACAGTAGATAATCTTTGCCCATGTCAGTTTATAAATTCTCTCCATGAACAATGGCTATTAGTCTGCTAACAGCTATGTGTTTACATTCCCCCATAAATGACTGTAGCACCAAAAAGAACACGCCTTATATAGACAAAATCCACCAAGTGTAGCATTTGAACTTGTCCCATACCTAAACAAAGTACATGAGTGAGATACAATCACTGTAAATGTATTTTTTTCTCCAGCATGAAACTCCTGTGACCTTCAGACTGACTTGACATGAAAGGGAAGGTACAGTGATATAAGAGCTTTAATCATGCTGGCAGAGCTTGTTACATAAACAGCATGTGTTTTTGTCTATGTGGATGACTGCTTGAAAGCATCCTTATGTCTGCTTGCACTGCATAAATACATATGCATGAGTATGCATGCCTGTACAGCTTGTTTCAGCCAAACAGCTGAACAGGTCAATGGTTCCAGGTTATTTCCACATGGGCCAGGCCACAGGGTGCGCTACAGTCTGACGGAGAGGGTTGAGATGGACTCCAGTGCAGCTGGGACTCGAGAACACGCCAGAGTGAAATAAAGTCTGGAAAGTGAGGGGTGATTTGTATGAAATGATGCTATAAGATACATATTACAGAAATTGCCTTTAGTAAGTAAATAGAGTTCTTGGCATTGTCTCGTATACCAGACTCAATAGTCAGATGTCAGTCCTCATCTCTCTTCAAGAGCCAAACTTAATGACATAAAAAAAATGTCAGTGTAGTCATCTAATTCATCCAGGTTATGGCTATGATGTCAACTTGAAAAAAGTTAACTTCTTGATCGCTTTTCTAATTCATACAAGGGTAGTGTAGCTGTATTGCTCAAGCGAACATCATAAAAGAAGGCAGAAAATTAGAAATATCTGGGATTCATTTGTTACTTGTGAATCAGAGGATGTTGGTTTATATTCTTAATCATCATCCATGCAAAACAACAAGAGAACAAAGGATCTGAATGGCAGACAAATTCATCAAATAAATAATTTTAGAGCCACATTTTCCTGTTCTCTGCCTCTCTGCAGCACAAAAATGCTCTCTGACGCAGAGAAGTTCTGACCCTCGGCCATCTGTCACCTAAAGCCAAATATGACAGCTCTCACTTTTGGAGAGCACCAGAGGGCAAGAGGCTGCTGGGAGTTGTGTCATCTCCAAGAATCACACTGTTACTTCACGTCAGCTTGCACTAAGAGCCACAATCACTCTCTGTATTCGGGGACAGAAGTATAAACACTTCAATGGCGTGTTCGAGAGATCTCTGCGCGTCAGGCAGCAGCAAGGAGAGTATTGAATGTCTGCGGCTCATATGAGACAGTCAGTCTCCTCAGTAAGCGAGAACTTGAACTGAACTAATAAAGCTGAACTGAGTTGACAACCATTTGAAAGTTTTAGAGACAGTTTCCCTCACTGAATCTATACCATTCACAAATGGGGGAGCGTAGATAAATAGAAGCAGGTGAGTCGCACCAAACACTTAGAGCTTTGAGACGACCGAAACGTCAATCAAGCAAAAACTTAATAGTGTAAGGAAGATGACCTTGACTGTACATTCATGGTATTTCTAAAACTACTGTCATAATGCAGGAAAAAAAACAAAAGATGGTAATTGGCAGTTGTCAGGATTTAAAACAATTCGGGGTAACCAATCTTTCGCTAAGCCCTGTGTGATGGTCTGACAAGCTGTCGGGGTAAGCATGGAGCCCACACTGTGACTACCTGCACTCCTTGAAGAAATATTATCATATTTTTGGAAGAATGAAACAGTGATTCCAGAGAGAAGCAGACAGAGGGGTCTACAGTCTGTGTTTGAAGGATATATCCAGGATGTCAA
>JAPZEB010000007.1:20659436-20681694 GCA_029783705.1 Chaetodon striatus
GTCTTCCTCTTCTGTCTGGAAGCCTGCCTGTGGGTCAGGAACCTCAGGCTCAAGAGAAGACTGCCGGGACCCTTCGCGTGGCCGGTGGTGGGCAACGCCATGCAGCTGGGCCAGATGCCTCACATCACCTTCGCCAAGCTTGCCAAAAAATACGGCAGTGTGTACCAGATACGGCTAGGGTGCAGCGATGTTGTGGTTCTGAATGGAGACAGGGCAATACGTGAGGCTCTCGTACAGCACAGCACAGAGTTTGCAGGCAGACCAAACTTTGTCTCTTTCCAGATGATCTCTGGAGGCAGGAGTATGACATTTACTAATTACAGCAAACAGTGGAAAGTGCACAGGAAAATAGCCCAGTCCAGCCTCAGAGCCTTTTCCTCTGCAAACAGTCAGACCAAAAAAGCCTTTGAGCAACATATCACAGCCGAGGCCATGGAACTGGTGCAGGTATTTTTGCGCCACAGCGCTGATGGACGGTATTTTGACCCTGCTCATGAATTCACAGTAGCTGCTGCTAATGTTATGTGCGCTCTCTGCTTTGGGAGGCGATATGGACATGAAGACCTGGAGTTCAGGACCATGTTAAAAAAGTTGGACAAGTTTGGGGAGACTGTAGGGGCAGGTAGCTTGGTAGATGTCATGCCCTGGCTTCAATCCTTCCCTAATCCGGTCCGCAGCGTCTATGAGAACTTTAAAAACCTCAACGAGGAGTTTTTTGCCTATGTGAAAGACAAAGTGATGCAGCACAGAGAGTCCTTTAACCCCGATGTGACCCGGGACATGAGTGACGCCATCATCAATGTGATAGAGTACAGACAGGACAGTGGACTGACCAAAGAGTTTGTTGAAGCGACGGTCACAGATCTAATCGGAGCAGGTCAGGACACAATGTCGACCATCATGCAGTGGATCCTCCTGCTCCTGGTCAAATACCCAGACATGCAAGCTAAACTGCAAGAGCTCATAGACAAAGTGGTAGGCCAAGACAGGCTGCCATCAGTTGAGGACAGAAGCAGCCTGGCATACCTGGACGCCTTCATCTACGAGACCATGCGCTTCACCAGCTTCGTCCCTGTCACCATCCCACACTCCACAACCTCAGACGTCACAATCGAGGGTCTCCGCATCCCCAAAGACACAGTGGTCTTCATCAATCAGTGGTCCGTCAACCACGACCCCTTGAAGTGGAAAGACCCTCACATTTTTGACCCGGCACGCTTCCTTGATGAAAACGGGGCCCTCAATAAGGACATAACCAACGGCGTGATGATCTTTTCAACAGGTAAAAGACGCTGCATCGGCGACCAGATCGCCAAGGTGGAGGTGTTTTTATTCACAGCCATCTTGCTGCACCAGTGCAGCTTTGAGAGCGACCCCTCTGAGCCCCTCACTCTTGACTGCTCCTACGGGCTCACACTGAAGCCCCTCCGATTCTGTGTCAATGCCAAGCTCAGGGGAAAGCTGCTTGGCTTAGTTTCCCCAGCATGAACAGCACGTCCCAATACTGTGACTCAAGGCCAGCAAACACTTTTTTTCACCAATGACATTTAACAGTGAGTATCAACATACCTGCACTAAATCCTACTGTTGTATGATTTTCATATTTAATAATGATATTTAATGGGTATCTTAACACGGTCTGTATTTGAATTATTGTTGGCTGAGAATATGTTGTCAAAGATGTAATATTAGCGAGAATTCAAGGTTGTTGGAATCAGTGCAAAGGTATTAAATTTCTGCTTCACAAAATACTCTATACTTGATCAGATTTTGTACATAATTCTGAGTTGTGTGCTTGTTTTACATCCACTGTTGTGCATGCACATGTATGATGTGTGTGCAGGAAATAGCTCCATCCCTTAAATGTCAATTTAAACTAATATAACTGTATAAGAAATGCTTGTGAATGTTATAAAGTCAAGTGATGACTGATTTTTCTCATGTGTAATATGTAAGAATATATTTAATCTTTGCCACGTAAAGCAGTTACAAAATATTTTTTATAATTTCATATTTCAGGTATGACAATAAATGTAATGAAGTTTAATGTATTTCACTATCTACTGTACTGAAAGCATATGAACACACTAAACAAAGTATGCTGATCAAAGTGAAGAAAAAAGGCTGACATGTTTGTGAAGGAGGAAGTCTTTCATCAAGGGACATCCACCGCAGTGTTCAGGATGAAGAAGAGACATTGCCATGAACCATGAACGCTTCACAAACTTTATGCACCCAGGGTTCAGTTTTACTGTACAAGCACTGCAGCTACCCCGTGCCAAACACACAAGTCTCGCCAGTACAAAAAAAATAAATAAAATAAAAAACACACATGTGCAGCAAATTTCTTTCACTCATGAGGCATTCTCAAAAACAAGTTTGTTTACAAAGTCACTTTCTCAAAGCTACATAAATGTCACTGCACTCTCTTTAAGCCTCTGCATTCAGGAAGATGTTTCAAATGCCCAAGGGATGTGTTTCTCTACCTTGAATGTTTAAGCAGTCCTCATAGAGGATATTTTGTCATCAGCGTGTTGGCTTTATATGATGGAACAATAAGCTATATCTGAAATTAATAAAGTGAATTGTCAATGGTCATTGTGTCCTGTTTAATTGTTGCTGCAGCCTTTAAAGTTGGGCCAAAATCTCACAATACTCCTTTAAATCTGCTGAACTACATCTCTGCCTATGAGCTCCACTCTCAGTCTCAAAGCACTTCTTAGCTGGCACTGTCAGATATGTGCCAACAATGTGATATTAGGTCCCACCGCTGTTTAGATGTCTGTCGTTCCTCATTGTTACCAAAATAGAAAGCTCTGGAATACTCCACTTGTGGCTGAACATCACTAAAACCAAAGCTGATGTTTTTTTTTTTTAAGTTCTTCCCTTTGTTGCACAAGCACCCACACAAGCAGATTTATAGCTAAACTCCTCTCGTCTGAATTCTCTTTAAAACTATGTTGATGCAGCCACAGCTCTAACAGCTACATTATCTCGGTGACCTTTATTTAAAGAGCTATTATGCTGGCAATAACACTGTATATATATGTTTTTATGAAGCATAATAAATGGTACTGTTTGTATCTGTTCAGTTTGGATCTGAAGCCCTCAGCTTTCATGGTGATATCCCAGAGCCTTTTTCCCCTGTATGGTTATAATTAACAGCTTGGCTGTAAATAACAGAAAACAAATCATGTTCAAAATGGCCATGGAAAGTCCATAGGAAAGTGCAAACAGCAAAGTCATCTAACTCCAACGGAAAAAACAATCAGCTCCAGCTTATTGTCCATTACTTATACTATAAGCTACACTTCTATACTGTTCCATCATGTTAAGTGCATCGTTTTTCAACATAACCAACTTTAGATAAGATATTTTGTGACAAATAGATCTCAGGGCACGCAAAAGTATGCAGAGTTGTTTATCTTTTAAAAGCGTCATGGTAATCTATGTTTTGTTCTTTGGCAATAAAACTGTATATCTGTACTTTTTGGCAGCAGTGCCTATTAAGTAGCTGCTCTGCTTTTCTGTCATCCTTAAAGGGACGCTGCTGGAAAGAGGCCTGAGTGGGAATAAGGTCTGCAGGCTATGGTCAAAATGGGAGGGGAGAGATAATAAAAAACCTGAGTCGCTGACCCCTCCCACCATAGAGATACATATAAGCGAAGTGTTAAGGCTTGAACCTGATCGAGCCCTTCTCACTAGCTTCTGTGGTGGAGGGGTGAGACAGCATGTGAGGATTGCTTGGATTCCTTTCACTTTGGCTATTTTGTCATTCTGATTTCAATATAGGACAAGAAATCATATAGAATTTTATTTTAATGTATTTAAGACTGCACAAAAAGGAACCACTTGAAATGGTCTGTTGTTTCTAGTGAAAATTGTCTTTTTATTGGACGCAGTGGAAGATAGACAAACTACAGGAAAACATAATGGCTCAAGTGGACTCTGAGTTTGGTGTGAAGGGCAGCAGCATCATCAGGGAATGGAGTGGACAGGTCCAGCCTGCTCTGGTCGCCTCTTTTGTCTTCCTCTTCTGTCTGGAAGCCTGCCTGTGGGTCAGGAACCTCAGGCTCAAGAGAAGACTGCCGGGACCCTTCGCATGGCCAGTGGTGGGCAACGCCATGCAGCTGGGCCAGATGCCTCACATCACCTTCGCCAAGCTTGCCAAAAAATATGGCAATGTGTACCAGATACGGCTAGGCTGCAGCGATATTGTGGTTCTGAATGGAGACAGGGCGATACGTGAGGCTCTCATACAGCGCAGCACAGAGTTTGCAGGCAGACCAAACTTTGTCTCTTTTCAGACTGTCTCAGGGGGGAAAAGTATGACTTTCACCAATTACAGCAAACAGTGGAAGATGCACAGGAAAATTGCTCAATCAACGATCAGAGCATTCTCATCTGCCAACAGCCAGACCAAAAAAGCCTTTGAGCAGCACATTGTGGCTGAAGCCACAGAGCTAGTTGAGATTTTCCTTAAACTCAGTGCTCAGGACCAGTATTTCAACCCTGCTCATGAGCTGACAGTAGCTGCAGCTAATGTGATTTGTGCCTTGTGCTTTGGAAAGCGCTATGGACATGATGATGTTGAGTTCAGAGCCTTATTACAGAGGGTAGATAAGTTTGGAGAGACAGTAGGGGCTGGCAGCTTGGTAGATGTGATGCCATGGCTTCAGTCTTTCCCTAATCCGGTTCGCAGCATGTTCAAGGATTTTAAAAACCTGAATAAAGAGTTCTTTGGGTTTGTCCAGAACAAGGTGGAGGAGCACAGAGAGACATATGATCCAGAGGTAACAAGAGATATGAGCGATGCCATTATTAGCGTGATTGACAAGGCTGGCAGTGACAACGGCCTCACTAAAGACCACACAGAGGGGACAGTGTCAGATCTAATCGGTGCAGGTCTGGACACCGTCTCTACTGCTCTTCACTGGATTCTCCTTCTGCTGGCTAAACACCCTGAAATACAAACTAAACTGCAGGTGCTCATTGATAAAGTCGTGGGACGAAACAGGCTGCCATCTGTGGAGGACAGAAGCAGCCTGGCTTACCTGGATGCCTTCATCTACGAAACCATGCGTTTCACCAGCTTCGTCCCTGTCACCATCCCCCACTCCACAACCTCAGACGTCACCATCGAAGGCCTCCACATCCCCAAAGACACGGTGGTCTTCATCAATCAGTGGTCCATCAATCACGACCCCCTGACGTGGAAGGATCCACACATCTTTGACCCCTCGCGCTTCCTGGACAAGAATGGCTCCCTTGACAGGGATCTCACCAACACTGTTATGATCTTCTCAGCAGGGAAGAGAAGATGTATCGGGAATCAGATTGCCAAAGTTGAGTTATTTTTGTTCTTTGCAATTCTTCTCCACCAGTGTCGCTTTGAGAAATGTGCTAATGAGGACCTGTCTTTAAACTGCTCCTATGGTTTAACACTGAAGCCTTTAGATTACAAGATCACTGCCAAACTCAGGGAAGAATTACTTCAAGGCCAATAAAACTCTGAAACTGGTTCTCCAAGTAAAAAACAGCAATGCAAGAAAAGGTATGTGTCCTAAAAGAAATATCTATACCTTGTATCACAGAGGATTGTTATATAATAAGCTTAAATTAACCGAAAACATGCAAATGATAGGCTTTTTTATTTCTGCTGACATTTAAAATTGTGACCATTCAATACTGACAATACTGGTAGTTGACTGTGTTACTGTATTAAAAGTAAGCACCCTGTAAATGACATTAGAAAGAATGTGAGTCATATCTGGACTTGACAGCAATCACACTCCTCAGCTCTAAAAAAATGTGACTGACTGAGAAAACCTAAATATATCTGTAGTGGCTCTGCCGCATCATGTAATAAATAGAAAAAATGTAATGGAAGCCTTTGATGTGTTTGCCCAAAGCCACAATTCATAATAAACCTTAAGTATGTATTGTTATTTATATGAGGGTATTTAGCGGAGTCACCCTAAATTGCAATATAAACCGGTGGTGATGTATAAATTTCACTCTAAGCATTTTGTTTTTCTCACTGATGGTAGAAATCATGTGCCAGCTGTGTGGTCTCAACTGAGCAGTTATGCACCCAGACACTCATTTATCTTTGCATTGAACTTTTTTATGTCAGAGCTTAATACAGCGTGCAAGTCATCTACATTTATGTACTCCTAAATCATGCATAATACTGTTGTATTCTGATGATAACTTATGTCACGTGTAATATATGTCTCAAAGCCACTAATGTAATCACTGGTAATACTGTCTCCTTCCTTTATTACACATAATACATCACTGTACGACATGATTTATTAAGCATTCAGCGATGTCTGAGTAATAAGCTGTATGGAATAGCAAAATAACGTGTTGCATAATGACCCAGTGTGATACAGTCTGTACTCCACTATGCACAATAAACATTTTGTATTGATTTGTAACTGAACCTGTGGGGTGCATCAGTCAGAGCAGCCAAAGTGTTGAGAACCGCAGAGGCCAGAGAGGTCAAAGAGATAATAATAGATCCTGATGTCTGGTCTCAGTGTTGTTGTGAAAGATTAATATGGGTTACAGGCCCTGCATGCTCTTGTTCTCAACCCTTTACAAGCAGGCTGTGACTCAGTACAGGCGACAGTAAGCAGCCGCAAGGTTCACTCGTCAATATTTAACACAGAGCGCTCTGTACTTTTGACTGCTGTGTCATTTTTTTTCCTGAACAGACACATGCATTTCCAGCCAAGTCAGTGTTATCTATCATTTATCAATACGCCGCACTGTTTTCCTTTAACTGACATCATAAGCAATACAGAGTGTGAAATATTAAAGATTACATTACATTACATTAAAGAAAACATTACAATTTTGGTATTACGGAGCAAGCTAGTTATGCTAACACTTCATGGAAGAGGACTTTAAAAGAACAGTTCACCCCAAAATCAAAAATAGATATTTTCCCTCTTAACTGTAGTGCTATTTATCAGTCTAGATTGTTTTGGTGTGAGCTGCTGAGTGTTGGAGATATCAGCCGAAGAGATGTCTGCCTTTCCTCACTGAGACTGGAACTAGATGGGAGTCAGCTTGTGGTGCTCAAAGCGCCAAAAAGAAAACTAGTTTGAAAAACTAAACAGCAATGTCTCTTTCCAGAAATCATGACCCGGTTACTCAAGATAATCCACAGACCTTGTTGTGAGCAGTTTTATGTAGGAACTACTTTCTTTCTGCAGAACTACATCCGCTAACTGTATCACTGTGCAGAAGGAAGCGTGCATCTACTGCGGGCTCACCTAGCACCACTGAGCTTGTTAACATTACAGCTCAGCTGAGGAGGACACCACTAATGTTAACTAGGGCTGTCCCCGATTCAGAATTATCTCAGTTGTATCAGATTTGGTTGTTAAATATGAATATTCAACTTTTCTTTTTTTCTATTTTTCATATAAAGTTTTAACAGGTTCAGCAGGACGCTCAGACACAAACATGCTTACGAGGGATTAGAAATGTGCGACATTATTTGCTGACACTAGATATTAAACAAAAATCAGAGACTGTGTCTGTGACTATGGATTCGACCCTCTGACTTTCAGGGGGTAGCCCCAAAGTTAACATCACATTCTGTTATGAGCACAAGCCTCTCGTCCATGAGCAGATGCACCTTTCTTCTGCGCAGTGATCCAATTGGTGGGTGTAGTCTGGTAGAAAGAAAATAGTTCCCACATAAAACCGCTCACAACAAGGTCTGTGGCTTATTTTGGTTAATCAGGTCATGATTTCTGGAAAGAGACACAGCTGTTTAGTTTTTCAAATGTTTAGTTTTTTTTCCCCGAGTGCCATCTAGCTCCATTATATTGAGAGAAGGCAGGCATCTTTACAGCTGGTATCTCCAACACTCGGCAACTCACACCAGAACAATCTAGATTGATGAGCAGCACTACAGGTAAGAGAGAAAATATGTATTTTTTAATTTTGGAGTGAACTGTCCCTTTAAGTACTCTGAAATCTGAGTACTTTTTTAAAAATATATTTGTAGGTATTTTTATGCTTACTGTGATAGTGAGAAAGATTAAAAAAAGGGGGGACTCAAACACAGCCTGCTGTGCTAAGAGCTCAGCCTTAATGAAAGTACTTTTTCCAGCAATGTTAGTTGTCACGCACAAACTTACATACCAAAGCAATGATGGCTGTCAAATGCTGCTTAAAGACCTTCAACCTGACATGACTCACCTGTGATTGGACTAGTGTCTGCACGTTAAGTTAGCTTTCCATTTTATTTCACTTTCAGTATCACACATTGGCAATCATATGAGATGTATCTATTCCAGCATACACAGTCAACAATCTTTCTAAAATCCCTCCTCTGACCTTCTTTATTTTGGGAAAACCAAAACCACCCAATGCTCAACATTTATCCTTGCTGTAAGTACGGCACATAAATATTAGTTTAAGTGTGGTTTAGCAGCTTATCATTTCCACCCCCCTTTCCCTTTTATCTCCTTCCCCTTGCCACATGGGAGCATTTTCTGACTGAGTGGTCCTATGCTCCAGAGTCTACCTGCGTACTTGCAGAAGCAGCACTGTGGCTGAACTCTGATGGAGGCTTGTTTTCACTGAGGTTAATACAGAGCAGGCTGAAGACATTCTGTACTGCAGCAGGCTCTCTTTCCCTCTCTCTCTTTCTTTGCTCTGACACCGCAAGGACCCTAGAGGGAGGAATGGGCCGCCTAACCTCCCCCGTTTCCATCACCGCTTCCCAAAACATCCCTGAAATGTGTCCAGCTGAAAGACTCCCTTTCACCCTGAGTCACCCGCTCTCTGCTCCACATACCCCGCAGCCCTCGACCTGCCGAGTTTGACTCCTTAAAGGAAAACAGAAAAGCGCACAGGCTGAGGTTGTTCACATTCTGCACGTACGCAGAGCCGCAGAGTGACCTCCCACAAGGTTCTCTCCGCTACCGCCAGACACAGCTCAGCACTCGATCAAAAACCCCCTCTCATTTTGCTGGAAGTTTGACATGCAAACTGCAGTCACTGTTTGGTAGATGACACACAGTGAGGTAGAATTACTTGGAAGCAGACAAATGCAATTCTCCAGAAAATCTCTTCCCCCTGTCCACTGCCATCATCCGCTGCAACACAGCGGAACATTGTGTCTGAGCTGGAAACGGCCTCATGCTCATACTCAGCCAGTCTTTCCTATAACACCGCCCTCAACACCAACACACTGACCACAGCTACACTCTAAATCCAAAATGTTGCAGACAGATTATATGAATGTAATTCTGCGTGCTCTTCGTTCTGACCCAGAGCATCAGACATCAAAGCAGATCATTAATCATTCTGTTGCAAAAAAAAATGAAAGTAAGTATCCCAGTAAACATTTTTCTTTGAATAACAAGAACCAACAGCCTGTGTGGAAAAAAAACAAAACTCATGCTAAGTAACTATGAATCAACTTTTTCCCAGAGAACACATTGAACGGACAAAGGTGACATTTCCAACAAGTCAAATAACAGTCATAGCCCAGAGGTCAATAAATACTCAGTCTCTCCTCTCTCTGTTTACAGGAGCATATTTATCCGACAGGTTTTCAGATTATATTTGGCCCCAGTTTATAGAAACGCTCTCTCTGCGGCAATTTGATCCCAAACGGGAAATGTCATCTTTTGCCTGTCATCCTGTCATCAGAGCACGCTGCGATGTACAAAGAGTTCAGCTGTGTCCAAGACAAAATGGAAATTTTTATAATTTGCATGATGATTCAGTGTAAGATATTCCAGTGTATGTGTGATGTTTCATTTGTGTGCTCAAAAAATGTTCGCCTCTTTTGAACCCCCCTGTGGAATTATGTCATAGACATAAACACTAAGCATGACAGTGTTCCAGTTGACATTTTAATCATGTCGTGCCACCTTTCTGTTCGGTATCCTACTATAGACTCATTACTGACGTCAAGTCCAACAATTACTGACCCTTCATTTCATGTTTTGGAATACAGCCTCGGGCAACCAGCATAAAGGCACGTGAAGTGACCCTTTTCAATAAACAATGACCCAACTCATTATTATAGGGCGGGACGGTTAGTGCTCGTTGTTTTGTCCGTGCCAGGGTTGTGTTTTGGAGCGGTGGCAAGGAGAGGACCTTTGGTACAAAATAAAACAATGTGCGGTTCCATTTGCCACATTTCTTTCCATATAACAAACAATTATTTTCAGGAAGTGCGGGAGGAAGTGATCCGTGATGGTCAGTAAGAGAACACGGCTAGCATGTGTTTTTTGTTCATGGATGGGAGTTTACATCACAGTCTGACACAGTCACTCATATTAACTGTGTCTAAGTGGTCATTTTTATTTGGTATGGAAACAGAGCAACCCTGTCTCCTATGATTTATGTTACATGGCAATGTTGACTGCCAGTGCAGGAAGCACTGTAGTGTGATAGTCATGGAGTGGAGTGAGACAAGGAGGGTGTGGAGGCTATGATTGCGCCTCCTCTCCTCTAGTCTGCCGTCTTCCATCACTGAGACATGTTGATAGGGAAGCTGAAGTTGTGTCAGGATTTCCAGTTTTTCCTCCGTGCAGTGCGAAGAAGTGATGCGACTCTCGCATTGCACCATTCACATTCCTCAGTGTCTAAACAGCTGTACTTCCTTACTTTCTATCAAGAACAACGGGACTTGGCAGGATGTAACTCAAGCACAAAAACTCCCTCTTCACTTGCCAAACCTAGAAAGCAAATTAAATGACTAGTATGTCTCCTACAAATAGCTTGTGATCTCATTTATCTCATGATGAATCATTTCTGGTGGACCTTCAGAGTGAGTTTCTGGTACTTCCCCGTAGGTCCAGCACCTTCAAGAGGCCATCAATCATGTGCGGTGTCAGAGAGAGTAGTGTGCGCTCAGACAATAACGAACCACTGGCACCACTGTTGTGTAACACAGACTTGATCCTCTGGAGAGACAAGTGTCTCTGAGAGGCAGACATATCTGATTTGTTTTGAAAAGGGAGTAAATAAATCATATTATTGGTCTGTGTATTTTTTCAAGTAACACGAGAACATTGGAAACGCTCAGCGGGGTGATATCCCATGCATGAGTGGGAGAGAGACTTGAAGATAACAAGAAGACGTGGGGATAAGTGCGACTTTTAAATATAAAAGTAATAACTTTAATGATTTTCAGTTTTTGTACAGAACAAAGGAAGTTTACTAAGTTGGGCAAATACTGTACCATTTGAGCCAGTCTTAGAAATATTGTTTAATTCCAACTCCCGCTGTATGAGTAAATCATCTGCGATGTAAAACCAAACTTCAAGATTTATGTGCTCACTCTACAGTCCGATCGTCAAGTCACGACATGAGCGCTCACACTGTATGTAGAAGTTTGTTTGGCAATGGAGGTAGAGTTCACAATAACGACAGATGTCCCAGAAAGATCTTAAAAGTCCATTTTGCAAAAACAGTTCAGTCCAAGTTTTGACTCCCTCTCTCTTTCGGTCTCTGTCTCTCTCAAACACACACACACACACACACACAAGTGAACTAGTTAGCGGCACCAGCGAACTATCTGAATATCGGCTATGAGTGAGTGACAAAAAAAGGGCACTGATCTTGGGGAAATCAACATGTGGCTCTTCTTTAACTGTATAAGAGCCTGACAATGGCCAACATAAACTTCTGACATGTCAGAAATTCATTCGGGAACAGTTGATCAGGCCACAATAGGTCCTCGCTCTCCCCTGTATACAGCATGACAGATGATGCCTGATGAAGCTGAAATTGGGTCCAACTCTAAAATGAGTCATGCAGCTCAAAAATCACATCAGAAATAGGCTCAAATCATACAGTGTGTGCCCGTGTTGGAAAAAGATTTGTACCATTGTCAATGTAGTGTACTTTCCCACACAATGAAGAAGGGCTTTAAACAGATATATTCACAAGATGGCACTGGCAGCTGATGCCAGGCAATAACATCTGTGTCACAGCTGGAAATTCATCTCAAAGGTTTTCGTTTAGGGTTGAAGTCAGAACTCAAGTTCTTCCACACCAAACTCAGAAAAACATTTATTTATAGACTTACTTGATGCATAAAGGCATCGTCATGTTGAGACAGGAAAGGGTCTTCACCAAACGGCTGGCACCAAGTTGAAAGCCATACTTATCTGAAATACGGTATGCTGTAGCATGACAATATACATTCATTTAAAGAAAGGGGCTTCACCAAGACTAGGGCGGGGCAAGATACCAATGTTATACTGGTACTGTGATATAAGATTAAATATTGTCTCATATTTTGGATATAGTAATATCGTAACTGTTTTTTTCCCCTGGTTTAATAGACGCAGTGTGAAGGACTAAGTGGCATCTAGCCGAGAGGATTGCCAATTGCAACCAGCTGAAACTCATGTGCTAAGCATGAACTCCTGGTTAGCATTCCTTCAGTGTTCATTGTTCAGGAGGTTTTTACCGTGAGCCACATTATCCGCAGAGGTCTCTTCCTCTCCCAAAAGAAACAGACCAGCCTATTTAAACTAGTAAAAACACTAAATAAAGCAGTTTCACATTACATAACAGTGTTTCTGCAACACTGTTCAACTCTTTTATTTTTTTATTTTCAACTCTATCTTCTGTTTTAACTGGCAGCCGAATCATCCACAAAGGTGTCTTTCTCTCCTAAACAAACAAAGCCGTTGATTTTAAAAAGCACAAAAACTGAATAAAGTAGTTTCACATGAAAAAAACTGTGTTTTCCCAATGCTGTTTGACTTGTTGCAGAGAGGCTGCTTACTGCTATGGCCAATGCAAGACTCAAAAATGCAAATGGCCCCATCAAGAGCCAGTGTTTGGTTTGTCTGTTCTGGGCTACTGTAGAAACATGGCGGTACAACATGGCGATCTCCATGACAGAGGCCCTGCTCCCTATCTAGATATATGTGGCTCATTCTAACATTTTCAAAACAATTCTTATTTTCAGGTGATTGTACACTAAATAAAATGTACTTACTATATTATGTTCCATTTCTGCCAATACACCCCCCCTATATCCTACAAACTCAACCTTTAAGTAGATGATATTTTGAAGGTTTATTTGGGCACAAATAATCCTTATCGTTATACTCAGAGCACTGGAGGAGCATTCAGTAGGTGGCTGTGGTGAGTGATTGACTACATTTGATGCACATCATTTAAGGAAGAGCACCTCAATAGATCATCAAATAAAGAGCTGACGATATAAAACAACAACCTTCAGATGATAAAAGGCATTTTATCTACTGATGGGAAAAGCTTTCGTAGCATCTACAAGCAGGTGTGGCTGACAGATATTGTGAAGCAGCTCAGCTCATTACACACTGCTCACTGGCAGCGACGCTGTGCTGAAAACAGACTTATTCCTCGGACGTCTGTTCTCACCAGGACAAAATAACAACATCCTGCCAAGCACAGTTTCAGCTGCTGCACCTAACTCCACCCGGCTGCGACTCTCCTCTCCCGCCTCATACCAAACTATTAGCATCTCA
Source organism: Chaetodon striatus (assembly GCA_029783705.1). Classification (NCBI taxonomy): domain Eukaryota; kingdom Metazoa; phylum Chordata; class Actinopteri; order Chaetodontiformes; family Chaetodontidae; genus Chaetodon; species Chaetodon striatus. Next base: position 20,672,951 of record JAPZEB010000007.1, read on the forward strand.
CATTTCAAGGTCAGAAAATATGCCGATGTAACACAGTGCAATTTGCGCATGATTTAGCACCACAATGAAGACAGATGTGTGAGTGTAAACAAAATATGGGCAAACATACAGGGATTGACTCACCATATTTATTGATGACACTGGGCCGATGCTGTTCACATATATGTCCACATCTATAACAGTTGGTTTAACTGTGGAAAAAAGAGATAAATAACTATTGGTTAAAATTGTCATTTGGGCACCACACCTGGCTGTTTAGTGAATCAAAGGGAGACAAAGTGCAGCTGGATCGATGAGACTTTGTTCTGAATCCTCTGAAGAGCGAATAGCTGCTGTGTGGAGCCGTCCTCAGGGAGCTGTGGCTGCTCATAATGACCACACATTAGTCTTCATCGCATAAACTGCTGTCATAAAACACCTCTTTATATGTTTTCTCTTTAATGCTGCAATTATGCACCCATGCATGCAAATGATTTAAGCAACAGGCAACAGACTGCAACATAACATAACACACTATTAGACACTGCTGATGATGATGATAACTTTATGTAGAATAGCGGAGGAAGTGCAGGGCAGTCCACTGGTTCTCAATTCCACTTATCCCCGCTGGTTTTCACTCCAGCCAACTAATTAAGAACTGAATTTCACCTGGGAAGGCAGATGAATGCAATTAACTGATAAACCAGCAGTGCTTCTATCCCTGATTGGCCCAAGATGAAGCGCTGTGGTGGTCTATGGCCTACCCCAAATTCCACTGTGTTCCATCTAACCTGAAGGTAGAAGATAATTCTGCAAATTAAAAAAGCCAAAAGCTCATCAGCAGCAGAACAGGGGGCACAGGTTCGACACACAGTGGCAGAGGCTGTGCATCATGAGCTGTGGCGGGTTTACTGATTTAATCACAGCTTAATATAAATGCTGTTTCACCATATACAGCCTTGCTCTACAGTCTTCACTCAGTTCATATCGATCACTCATTTATTTCTCACGAGAGCTTGTGCTTAGCTTTTGCACTGTAATATAGTCCATTTTTGCATCCTCTTACATTGTTGGCGGCTGCTTTATAATTGTCTGTGTTCCCAGTTGGTTCTGGTAATCCATGGTTTCTGGTTGTGCAATTATTACACTGTCCACACATCCCGACCTCAACAAGACAGCCGCATCATTGTTCTCCCTGCAGCCAGGCAGCACTGCTCTGTAGCCGCCTCTTCACAGCATACAGCAATGATCCACAGCAGAATTGGGACAGCGCCTCATGTGGGTTAACCTGGACAACAATGTCTGTTATCATCTTGATGTTCATGTTATATTTTAATAAACCAAGGAGGAATAAATAAGGAATCAAAATACTGAATTTGAGAGCCGTAAAAAACAAAACAGTGAGTTGAAAGACAGAAAAAACCTCAGTTGATCTGAGGGGAACTGCAGAGTTGATGGGATCATCATCAAAATATAATTTAAGCTTTAAGGGGGCATTCCTTTTTTACCAAGCGTCAAAGTCTGGGGCTGAAAAATAAATCGTAATGAACGCTGAAGTGCCAAAAAAGGCAGTTTGTTAAATGGCTACTAGAGCCTGACCATGTTTAGATGCTTCAGTTTACACCAGAAATAAACATGTTTACAGCCTGGTACAAAAACAGTTTGGGTCTCTTTAGCTAATTTGAACATTCATTACAGCTGTAAAGAGCTCGATTTTCATGAAACTGCTGTGTTTACATTTTACTCAGGTTTAAAGTAACGCATATTAAAAGGTGCGACCGCTTTGAGTGACAGGTTGCCTGCGAGGTGTCACCACAGTCTACATGTCAGATCCACCCCTTGCTCCTCCACAGCTCCACCCTCTTGTCCAAATATGGTCACTTCTGGGTTAAAAAAAAAAACAAGATGACGATCACCAGAATTTCAGGGTTTCAAAATGGCAGTCCACAAACCAATAGGTGACATCACTGTGGCTACCTCCATCATTTTATACTGTCTATGGTTTTCACTCAGTTTACATAGGGTAATACATAAGGAACCAAAATAGTAAAGTTGCAAGCCCTAAAAAAACAAAACAATGAGCTTAAAGATGCTGAAAACTGCAGAGCTGCTGGTATCATCTTCAAATTTTAATTTAGCTTTAAAGGGAAACTTCTCCAGTCGACAGCTGATGAGGAACACTGGTGCATATGTCAACACAGTTGCGTAAGGCCTTTTGTGTGTCCAGAGGGAGCTGTGGGATGTCTGACGAAACTGCCTCAAGTGATGGTAAATGGACTGCACTTGTATAGTGCATTTTGACCTCTTAAGGTGCTTTTACACTACATGTCACATCCACCCATTCACACACGGGTGGCTGAGGCTACCATACATGGTGTCACCTGCTATTCAGTAACCATCTCACACAATGACGGAAGAGCAATCAGGCACAGCGTGGCGTACACATTCACATTTATCTTGCTTGACATTTAAACTGGAGGTGCCAAGAATCAAACCGCCAATCCTCCCGATTGGTGGACGACCCACTCAACCTCTGAGCCACAGCCGACCCTGTATGTAGTGACTTGAGTCAGTGTCAGTGGGGGCTGAAGACTAAGAGATTGAAAATGGGGAAAAAAAATATGGAGGTGTGGGGTGAGAAGGACACGAGTTCACCATGGGTGCTTTTTAAATGCAGTTACAGGAATGATTTTTCCTGTTTATGTTCTCCTGATGCAGGAGATGTGTTAGGTTGTTGAATCTCTACGAAAAATTTCATTGAAATTTAACTTTTTAAATTCATTTTTAAGACTGCCTCCATTTTTTTAAAAAACAACCCCATAGTGTGACACTATCAACCCTACAATGGGGATGGCTGTCACAAGTGCACAAGACTCACTTGACAGTCGATATCTTTTGAACAGAATATGCTTAGGGAGAGTAAGGTCACTCTATTTCTACCTGACACTTTGAGCTTCCATTATGCATTAAAACAGAATCTATTAAGGATAGCCTACAGTTTTTGAGCCACTCAAATAAAAGTACAAAGTGTGAAGAAGTCTTTCTAGGCAAAAATGACTTATTTTTTAGTGACATAAGACACAAATAAACAGAACGGCCACAGCAGTTTGAAGACTACGCCATCAAAATCAAAATGTTACTTCAGCATAAAGTCAGTAAAGTTTGTGAAACCTGCAGGTGATAAGTGTTACCAAGGCAACAACTCACACCAGTTTATTTAGTCAAGGTGAATCATTTCACTCTCACTAGTTTGACAAAGTCAGTGTTGTGTCCCCTCGACCGTGTGTGTGTGGGCTGCCAGTGTGGTTGTGTCATATAATTACACATATGCCAACACGGAAGGTTCATGCAGATGGAGAAATGTCCACCAGATTTCACAGCCTGCGGCGCCACATCATCACACCAACACACTCTTAACAGTGCATACACACCACGTTTTAAGACCGCACATCCTTTTCGTCACCATTGACTCCCACCTAACTCGTCCTCCCAGCTCAGCCAGCTTCTCGTGGTGGAACACCGCTGGCTTTCCCCAACTCCGCTGCTCTCCACGATTTCATGCTCAGAGTAAAACTGTCATTTAAAGCCTGAACTTTTAAAACGGCTAAGTGACAGCTGTGACATACTGCTGCCATGAGCATTCACATTTACATAGAAAAGAGCTCCCCCATCATTTTGCATTACCTGTCTTTGGAGTCTTCGTGTCTCAGCCAATTAAGTCCACAGCAAGAATTCTTCCACCTGCCACTCTCCGTTCCAGCGTTCAGTTCACGTGCTAACAGATGGCACACTAGAGAACACTTCTGGAGAGTCCCTGCTGAGGCAGCTTTTCAAAAGCACTATATTCATAATCACACAACACCTGGTGAGCACACTGCTTGGAGCCACTGTATACACCTCTAAAAATAAAATAAGAAAAATAGCTCTGAAGAAATGAATGTAATATTTGACAAAATCATTCCAAACCCTTTTATGATTTGTTCTCATTTGTGCGTTTTGGTAAATCACGGTGTAATCAGCACCCATTTCACACCTGATAACCACCAAATGGGAAAGGGCTGCAAACACTTGAAACATACACACAGTGAGCTGAGTTAACAGCTCACTGTGTAAACTGTCACGTTATAATGTCCTGCTACTTAATGCACCTGAGGAGAGGCCACCAAGACAGGAAATGGAACAGAGTCCATCACCCCTGCCGGCTGACCCTAACACACCTCTCCTCTCCAGTGCTTTTGTATTATTTAACTGTTATAATTATTATTTATGTCTTAAATGATATTTGTTTATACATATTACTCATGTGATTTATTTCATGGAAACTGATTTGTTTTTGTTCTGACATCACACAAGACCTATGTTTTTGTATAAACACTATGCAGGGATCATGTTTACATTCTGTGTTGCAGGGGCACATTCAGTGATGGCAATTTTTCCCAAGAAGACACATGAAGTGGCAGAAGTTTTGCATTTCACCTGAAGGTTTAATGTTGCGTTCACACTGGTGCAAATAAAACAATTTACACAAGTGAATTAAATGTAAAATCATTTTAATGACGTGATTGGACGCAACACAAATGATTTGAATTAAGCCACATGGATGATTTTGCGTCATACATTTATTCACAAGAGTTGAAAAATCGAAACCTCAGCGACCGATTTCCACCACCACAGCCAATCAGCATTGAGATCCTCCATGGTCGTATGATGCCAAGGACGTACCGGCGGAAGTTTGTTCATCAGGAAAATGGAGGAGAAGCTGATCATGTCAGTCTGTAGCTACCCCGAGCTGTGCAACACAACATCTGTCTCTAGTTTAGTATGTTAGCATGCTGAGGAAGCCCCTCCTCTCTCACAAAAATTTCTCTTTGGGCACGTATGACGCGAGTTATTCGCATGTATGAAGCGAGTCAACTCACACAAGTAAGGAATTTCTGCATAGCGTTTGGTGTGAACACAACACAAGAGTTTAAAAGTGAAAGTGCAGATCTATGTTTGTGCAAAGTGGAATCACTCCCTCTGGGCCGTGTGCAGCCAGCGAGGTACGTTTATTTCCCTGTTTTATGTTTTTTGTGCATATTCATGGTTAAGTTAAACTACAGTTTGTGTGTGATGTGACTTTGTGCTTATTCTGTACACTGTCATATATTTATAACAGTTCGACAGTGGATTTGATGACGGTGGTGTCGACTGAAGATGGTAACACGCAGTTAGCAAAAGGGTTGGAGAATACTGGCGTAAATAGCTGACCAATGGTGGGCTTGTAGCCAGTCTACATCCCAGTCTTTTCCACAAACAGATTTGTATGCAGACATTTAATCTAATCAACAGAGATCAGTAATGACAACAGGAATATTTAAAGGTTTCATCAGCTCACTCCCCAGAGGTAGACACATACTTTCTCTGCTAATAACAAGAGCATGATCGGAGTTTAACAGCAGTGGTTATGTAACATAAAAACAGATTAAGAGTAGAACAAAACTCTAAATGTTTTGCTCCCTTTTAATAAACTGGTTTATTTCAATTCAATTCCAAAACAGAACATCACAAGCACTGAAAAAGCTTGAATCTAATTTAGATTACAAATGTACAGTATATGAAGCTGGACGGCTGAGTAAGCCTGTTCTCTGTGAACTGTTATTGAAATACACTTAGAGCACTTTCCATCTTCAGACGAATATTACATTTGAATTGATTCTCTTCATATGGTCTTCACTTTGTGTCTTTTTATAGATTAGTGCCCACTTTCAAATCATCAAATGATGTCACTCAGCTCAAATGGCTGAGTGACATCATGTCCGCCTGTATAGTTATAAAAAAGATGACTGGCAGGAACTACTAATCGTCTCCTTTAAACCTACAGAGAAGAGATCAGCTGGATGTCCACATTTCCCTAAACTCAGCTATAATCACATAATAATTCTGGACCTAGTGGCAATAATTATCAACAGAGCAACACTGTGCTGAAAAGAGACCTGATTGGACGTGACTTGACCCTTCCCCAAAACTGACCCCCCAACAGCAAATGTACAATCATAGCTTAGCAACTGTAACTATGGCAGGTTTGTCAAGCTTTTGACTGCTCCACATGTGAAAGCAGTGTGAATGCAGCTGGGCAGTAAAGTAACAATCCAATGAACAAAACATCACTTTCCATTTCCCTAAAAAGGCTCTTAAAAACTGCAATTTCCTTTACATACATTTTCCTGATATTACTGTATCATACATTCTTCAGTCTTTTCACATGGAAAAAATGAGCTAAATGCTAACATCAGCATGCTCTAACGAGTCATAGCCAAGGCTATTTAATGAAGGCTGGGACACACCCTCTGACTCCATAGGAGCTATGGGGTATGACACATGCACAGTGTAACTGGTGCTGCCATGTTGGAGGGTTACAGCAGATGGCATGAGAAGTAGAGGGATGGTTTCCGCCCAGGCGCTCTTTGGGTGCACTCTTTTTAACCTCCTTGGGTACGCTCAGCCTGACAGAACTTTTTGGGTATGCTCCACTGGATGGCACAACATTTTCATATCCAAAGCATTTGTTTATGGTCTCTTTATTAAGAACCTGCTCAATCACTGCAGGACTGTGATTCTCACCCAAGTCTAACGCTAAACCCACTCTGCTGAAAAATCACGCAGCACTGGACACGCTGAGCTTGACAAAAGTGCCGTCCAACTCAGAGAGAGCTGTGAAAATAACACAGTCCATCACCTACTACATGTGCAAAGATCTGCCGCCATATGTTGCAGAACAAAACATGAAAGTCTCTTAAGCTTGTGTTAGTCACAGAACTTTATTCAGGCATCTACCGAAAACCAATTAAAAAAACACAGACTCTGAGTCGAGGGAGCTGGGAGGGCTAAAATGCTAACCAGGTTTTAGGACTCACTTCTGGAGCTTTATTACGCTCTGGCAGCTGATTGCTACCTTTTTGTTAAATCCTAACCTCACAGGCACTCTTGGTCCAGACATGGCCTAAACACCACAAAATGAAGAGTCTCTGCAGACATGTACACCTGCACACACGTCTAGTGGGTCACAAGTGACAGTGGAGAGGGTTTACTTTTGTGTGGATCCACACATAGTTTTCTTTTTGAGGAAAACCCTGCATTTAATCTATCTAATAGTTGTTGAGATTTATTATTCAGGACTACAGTGACAGAATGACATTAGCCACACAGCTAACACGGCTACAGACATGCTAAAAAGTCAGCCAGAGACCACGCTTTCAACCAAGTCATGGATTCATGTAAATTAGGTGGCTAGCTGGAGCTGAAGCAATCTGCTTGTGACAGTTGTCATTTCAGCCAACAAAACAAGCCGTCAGATATTTAGATGAGAAGCTGCCTTTGTCTCCCTCTGTGTGACATCAGGGACCCGTCGCCTAAAGAAAGTACTCAAGCAGTAAATGTGCCAATTACTATTGTAAACTGCATGTGTGATGTGCTACAATGGAAGCTTGTATGAAGGTGCTTAGCAAAGGGTCAGTGCAGTGTCAAATAGTATGTTGTCGTTCCTCGTTATTGAATACCAAAGGGACGGACAGAGCACATTTTACCATCAGGAGCGTCTTTGTGCTGGAACAGAAATAGACCCTGAGGAGTGGGCGGTAAACGGTTAAAAACAAAAGGTAGTTCACTTGTTAATTATGTCCCTCTGAAAATTTGCACCTTTTGCAATGAAGCTGCATCACATTACTTTCTTCATTATACAGTGCTAATTGTGTTGCAGGCTATAATTCTGAACCTGCCTACAGTGCCACTTAGCAGCAGTTAGGCCGTGACTAGTCATTCCGTAAATGGGGACAGCTCATTAACTTGAGGGGAATAGGTAACATGAACTAGAAATTAATTAGCAGTTGTGTGTGGGTTATTTATCAGTGCAGTACATTCGGGATGGTCACCTGATAAATATACTGTGCTGTTCGGGTTGTGTCTCCTCAGACACCAATACAATGACAGTATATTGTGTGAAGATGGGCAGTTTTAAGTACAACAGAAAGACAAGAGAATAACAGAGAATGAAGTCTCTCTGGGGAGGGTATAATCTGCTCTGCTATGCCGAACGAGTACTTGGGAGACGTTTATAAAATCATCCAGTGAGAGGGAGAGGTAAGCCATAACCTCTTGTGAGATTTATTTGTCATTAGGGTGGGCAGAGGATGATGAACAGGTCCACGGAGACATTAGCTAATCTCTCCTGGTTTGCACTGGAGCCCGGCTGATGAATGGATGTATATTAGCTGCTGGTGAAGAGCGGGGGCAAACCGCAGCCCCGTCTCTCTGTTTGACACACTGACAGTGATATGCACGGCGAACATGAACATGTGACCACGGCTGAATATTTGCCTTTTTTATGTTCATGTAAAATTAGAAATGGCCTTGTCAGGCCACGTGAGCCTGTCATCCCTGTTCAAAGAAACGGAGCCAAAAAGGAAAAAAAAATAAAAAGAAAGACACATCGACCACAGACAAACGATATTATAAAAAACAGAAAGTGTTTAATAACTATACCTGACACCTCAAGAAGTTTGAATTCTGAGACCTCTGTCAACTTTTCATAGCTTTGTCTATAGTTGGGTTTCCATTCAAATGTAGTTAGAATTTAAACAAAATTTCAGATTAGAATCACCACCATGCGACTGAATGCCTCCGTGAACCAGTCATGTTGCAGTTACAGTTTACATCCATATCTGTGAAAACACTGATGCTTCACACACACATCTTCTTCAACTCGGCAGCACAGAGGATCTATACCA
>JAPZEB010000007.1:20692157-20704160 GCA_029783705.1 Chaetodon striatus
TTTTACACTGTGATCTGTAGCCTATAGTTGGGCTTTAGCTTCTAACTATCTTTGTCTTTTGAACCTGTTGTTGCTGCAGAGTCAGTCTGACATCCTGGATATATCCTTCAAACACAGACTGTAGACCCCTCTGTCTGCATCTCTCTGGAATCACTGTTTCATTTTTCCAAAAACATGATCATATTTCTTCAGGGAGTGCAGGTAGTCACAGTGTGGGCTCCATGCTTACTCCGACAGCTTGTTGGACCATCTCAAAGGGGCGGGGCTTAGTGAAAGGTCAATTCTGAAATAATAATCTCATTAATTTAGAGCAATTTTTTTTCCCCCCTGAAATAAATGCATTGTGCTTCCATACCATGCAAAGTATTGAGGTATAATGACATTATTTCCAAACCAGCCTAGATGCTTTGGGAATCCTTTTGACATCTACCATAGGTTTATCAGTCAGGTGTTTTGCCATGTTTTATGACGTTGTTTCTGTCTTCAAATTGCACCAGAAATGGGGGATTTATGGAGCAGGCTAAAAAGAAGAATCAAAATAACAGACAACAACGCCAGGAAAAGAGTGCAGTATGAGGAGAGCCAGCACCATCCATAGCTCAGCACATTTCTGGGAATTGCGCTCACACATGCTGTGATTGGAAATAAGGCAGACATTTGTTTAGCACAGGGAGTGTTAATTTGTCAGAGCGCTAATTAGATGTAAGCAGACCTTGTTGCTCAGCATGCCAACTATAACACACATGGGAAACGGTGCTCTCGCAGTGAGGAAATGACCGAGCTGGATTGATGGAATTCCATAAAGGCCACGGACATTTATCACTGGATGTAGAAACAGCTAAACACAAGAGCAGCCTGATGCCAGCGCGAAAATGTTTGCAGCCAAAACAGTTGATTGAGCAGGCAGGGGTTTGTGGAACAGGACAGGGAGGTTACTCACTTGAAAGGGTAAAGGAAAGAAAAAATCTTGAGGCATATTCCACTTTGGCAGGTCCTCACCTTGGTAATATAAGAATGGTGAACCAGCAGAAGAAATATGCATGGTTTTAAAGAATCTGGCAATAAGACCAACAAGGCTTTTGCTGGCATTTTCTTTGCATTTGGACTGAAATTCAAAATCCCTTGGATACCTCTCTTACATGCCATCTAATGTGGTTAAACAGCTCGCGATGAAAATATTGTGTGTGATTATCTGACATTAGCTTGTGTTTTATAGGGTATTTTGAGGCATAACAAAACAGAACCATATCTTTAGAAAATTGCTTTATCTAAGCCTCACTGATGTGGGAAGGGGAGCAGCAACTCTTACCCAATTTTCTGGATAAGCTTGTGACATCTCTTTCAGATGAGTGTTGGGAGGAAACAGATAAAGCTTTCCATGTGGCATGTTCTTTTTCTGGCTCATTCCTTTGCCCGGCTGCCAGAGAATGGAGTTTAATGGAGTGGTACAAGGAGGACGAGGGGGAGTAAATGGAGGAACTTCAGGGGGAACGCTGAACATGCATGAAGGAAAATAGTCCTCCCAAATGACCGTGATGACTGGGGGACAGAATGTGTACTAATCTAGGCGGGCGGCCAAGCCAAACAGCCCGAGGGGGGCAAAGGGGAAGCCATAGCCAGGAGGGGGGGAGTTCAAATAAAGTATATGGAGGGTGGACGGGACGAGGCGAGACAAATGCCATTACAGCGCAGAAATGAAAAAAGCCAGGAGGGAGCCTGGGAGTTGTAGGAGTGTTTCCTCTGAGGAGGGGCTCAGGGTCTGGTTGCGCAGCGATACGGAGCCACCTGTTTAATGGTGCTTAACATGCGCAAACACAAACGTGCTGCACACACGAATGCGCTTGCCTTCATGTGAAAACATACTGTATACTGCACAGAGCATGCAGTATCTCTACTGCTGCCTTTTACCCTCATTCTCACACACACACACACACACACACACACACCCGATGACCTCCTGGGTGCTGTGTTTTCTGCGCCACGGTATGTACAGCCAAGTCACACAGCTTGAGCTGCAGGGAGGTCCAGAAACCCAGAGGGAGATGGTACGTGACAGAGAGCAGGCTGTGTGTGCGTCAGGTTGGAGGAGCCAAAGTGGATATTTAGTGAACGCTCTCGAGAAAGTCTGTGGGCGCTTGCATGAAGGTATACATATATAAATGATGGAATTTGTTTTCGTGGAAGAGAAAGGAGAGAGAAGACGGTACAGTGAGACAGAGGGCACAACATCTGATATCCATATGCTCATTTGGCTAAAACCATTTTAATCAGGTTTGTGGCTTCATGGAGCCTAAGTAGCTGACTGTGAAATAAAGAATACAACAAGAGGCACACAACATCAGCCCTCTCTGTGTTGGTCTGTGTGCGTGTGTGACCGGTTGTATGCACACGTGTATACAAACTGTGCCTGGCTCCACCACAGAGAGGAGAGGGCACATGAGCGTCATGCTGCATCGATTGCTCGCTCCAAACTCTGAAAGTGATTTTCTCACCGTATCTTGGAGGAAATGATTCATTAGGCTGTGGCCCAGTTGGGATGGCTCTGACATGGAATAAGAAGCAGCCACTCACCCCGGGCTGGTGCACTTGGAGTGTGCACCGAGACGAAGGAGAAGATGGGAAGCAGCCCATGAAGGCCGTGACGGGAGGGTGGGGGAGTTAAAATGGCAGGGATGGATGCACGAGGAGGTCTGGAAAGGCAGAGCTGGAGGAGAGGAGGGTTGGAATGAAGGAGATAGAGATGGAGGGACGGAGGAGAGGGGGTAAGGGGAGCCTTTGTGGCTTTGAGTCAACAGTACAACAGCTCCCAGACAAGCTCGTCTTTCCTGGAACACCACAGGAGCACTCAGCACGACAGAGAATAATGCCTTGTACTAATCTTTCTGAGGTCATCTTACACACATCTTTGTCAATTGTTTTAGTATCCTGTCTCTGCACTGCAGCACTTGGGAAACTTATGCCAACACAGTGTACTCCAGATGGGTATATTGTGGATTACATCAGAAAATACTAAACAGAAATGCAGCCACTGGCTGCAATAAGATGGTTATACTTTGCATTGATAGCTTTTCTTTTCCATTTTCTCCCTTTGTCCTGGTTTGTAAATCACATATCAGCTTTACACTATTTGAATTTTCATTACACTCCACACACCTAGAAACTTAATTAAACTCAATAAAACTCCACAGTGTGGCCCTTTAACTTGACAGTACTAATAAGAATCCCAAATATTAAACTGCGTTCCATTTAAAGTCGGACATCGGAAGTTCCCTGCTGAAATTTCTGACTTTTTAACCTCTGTGATCCCCAGTGTGCGGGCGTAAAAGAAACACCCAATGCGATGCTGAACAGCTGCGCTGCCTAACCAAGGTAATATCTAAGTTTGATGAATAACCCACATAAATCCATGTGTTGTTTCCATTATTATGTCACAAATTTAACTTAACAATGCATTTCAGTAGCTTAAAACCACTTGTTGCTATTCTCAAAGTCCTCAACTCTGTGTGCCACGGTGTGTGTTGGGTTTTTTGTGTGAGTGATCAACTTTTTATATACAAACCCAACAAGACAGACAGCTGGAGGAGAAGGAAACCCTCCAAAACTTTGTCAACACATATGACCAAAACATAACACTTTGAGGAAAGAGAGCAGATGGGGAGAACGCTGTATTAGAACTGGGCAATATATTAATATAATATTGATATTATGACATGAGACCAGATGTCGTCTGGATATTGTAATATTATTAAGTGTTTTCTTTTCCTGGTTTTAAAGGCTACATTACAGTGAAGTGATGCAACTTTCTGACTGTTCTAGCTGCATGTCAAGATTACTCTGGCCAAAATAATTACAGTTCGCAATATCATCCCAATAATAATCAAAATCAAAATATGCTTAGTTAAAGCTTAAAGTGGCACTAAGCCATACTGGAATCACTTAACCTTACATCTTGTTAGGAGAAAAATATTGTTATTGCATCACGGAAGACACACTTTTTAGTGAAAAACAACCAATCAAACACAGTTAAAAAGCCATGTTTTTCAACTATTTGAAATGAAATCTTATTCATTCATTCATTTGCTTTGCATAACGGCTTATCCTGTTAGGGGTCGCTGCGTTGCTGGAGCCTATCCCAGCTGACATTGGGTGAGAGGCAGGGTACACCCTGGACTGGTCACCAGACTATCACAGAGCTGACACATAGAGACAGACAACCATTCACACTCACATTCACACCTAAGGCCAATTTAGAGTCAGCAATTAACCTAACCTGCATATCTTTAGATTGTAGGAGGAAGCCGGAGTACCCACAGAAAACCCATGCTGACACAGGGAGAACATGAAAATGCCACACAGAAGGCCACCCCCTCCCAGGGTTCCAATGCCCCACCCTGGATTCAAACCAGGAACCCTCTTGCCGTGAGGCGACAATTCTAACCGCTGCACCACCATGTCGCCCCCATTTTCATATGAACTATGCCGTTGATTGATTAAGGTCTTTTGTGTTTTTTAGGTTGGATCAAATGCAGCCTGTTTTGCAGAATCTCTTTATTTGTTGGTTGCTCAGCTGTCTCTTTGGATGCTGCTGGACAGGATATTCATGATTGTCCCAATAGTGGAAATACAACATGATCAGCTGACGAGGCTTCCACATCAGGAACCCAGCCCTGGATCAGAGTACACTTGACCCTAAAGTTCAGTTTGTTTGTTTAGTGCCAACCCTGTGTGCTAGACCCGGGTACAGTGCATCAACCCATACGGTTCGTGTGTACTCCAGTACAGTAAAGTCTTAGGACTGCTATGAAACTGCGACCACTTAGGGCAACAAAAAAGTGTATCTTGGGTGCGTTAGTACAATTGATAACCAGCCATTAATGATAATCAAGGACTGAAACATTTGCTGCTGTTTTTATTCTCTTTTTTTGCACTTTGAGCAGGGGACTGCTATTTAAGGCGACTATAAAGAATTTTTAATTGATGCCTCCATATCAGATGGCAGTGCAGTCTTCCCCATACAAACTCACATCCAGCTTCACTGCCACAACTGACCTACAGTCAAGAGGCGGAGAGCTCCGTGCCCAACAGCAGCAACTCCTCCTCCTCTCAGGATCGGCGCTTCACCCCACTGTTCAACAAATATTTCATGTAGATGATGATGCAAGTGTACTTGGGTACGGAACCACATTAGCTGAGCATCAGGGGAGTGGAGAGAGCAGGGCAATCGTACTCAGGCACACAGGGATCAGCTGGACCTAATTAAAAAAATGCCCTAATTGTCAGTGTTTTTTTACCATGATCTGTGATAAAATCATATGTCATCCCATCCCTAATGCAACATCTATGATTTAAGTGCGTCAGTATTCTTGACAACAATACAATAATGCTCTCTTAATTGTGAAGGTTTTGCTTGATGTTAATGGAGTTAGTTAATATTTACAGAATGTTGGGTTAAATTTATATTTTTATTTTTTTATCTGCCACAGAGTGGTGTTTAATTGCAATTTTCTCGTAGTGGGATTATCTGTCTGAGTGTCCTAAACCACAGGGTCATTTTACAGCTCTGGGAAGCCAAATCGAAGAAATCGCTCAAGACATTCCAACTGTCATCTAATTTACAGCTCTTGACTTTAAAGCAAGAACCCATCTACGAGTGTCGACATGAGCAACACAGCAGAATCCCCCATCTGGGACATCCCAACAGCTCAAAGTGACCCACCAACACGAGTGCTGATAGGAGATAAGGAGGATCTGACTTATGTGGAATGCAATTTTGGTTTAAGATGAAAAGAGGAGTGTTGACGATAACCAAGACTTTTCCGAGAAGCGAAAGAGACAAAAACGAAGAAGAGAACAAGCAAAGATAAGAAAGGGAGGTCTGGATTATATGTTAAGCCTCATTACTCAACCTCCCACTCAGTTTAATGCAGTGAGAGTTAAGAGACAGACGGAGAAGTAGAGTGAAAATGCAAACATAAATTGCACAGAGCATATAATTTCATGTGTGTGTGTGCGTGTGTAGCAGTGTGGGTGTCCATGTCTCCCCCGTGACCTCGTGCCTTGGTTGAAGCTTATAATGAAGCGGCAAATTATGAATTAGATAAGTGTCAGTGAGCTATTGGTCTGGGAACACAGCAACCATCCCAACCACACTACATTTAAGAATGTGACTCTCTGCCCTCAGCTCCATCTATCATCTTGTAAAACCATAACATTTCCACTTTCCACTGAGTTACTCACGATAGTCAGGCCGGTCACAACGTACCTCAAACCCTCGAAATCGTGTCAAATGGTCAGATTCCGGATGCATTCCCTTCATGGAGTCAGACCCAAGATGGTAATTTGCTTGTTATCTGTCACAACAAGACAATAAAATCACACGGGCCAGATGGAAATTTATTATCGTCCTGTGTTGAAGTGGTGTTTAGCATGATTGCGGTCATAGCTTGCTTCTAATATGACTTGTTTTTACTGATATGTCTGGGGGTTGCAACACTGTCTGTGCATGATTTGTATGAGTCACCTGTACTTCTCTCAGTCTGAACGTTCAATTTGTGGTGTGAAGGATGCGTGGCACGAAGCAAGGGAACCCCATAAGACACATGGCCCTGATCAGAGCCAGTACTACCATGACATCATTGCCACGTAATTGACTCTCATCGTCTGTTGCTCTCTTTCCTCCTTTGTTGTCAGGGCAAGTGAAGGCCGCAGCTATTGAAGTTTTCCTCTGTCACGTGATTATACTGTTGACTGTGGGCTGCGATATTAAAAGACCACTATGCATCTGGATATTCTGTTCATACACGTCTTTCCCAACCGGATATTTAGCAGACAGTCAGGCTCTTCATTTCAAGGATATCCTGATTTATTAATGGAAAACCATGTTAGGGCTTTGAATTGGACAATGTAATGTCTGCTTCTGTAGCTGACGCACGCTCTTTTTAGGATTTAACAGTCCTAATAAATCACAAACACTTCAGCCCTCACATTAG
The DNA here is from genome assembly GCA_029783705.1 of Chaetodon striatus. Lineage (NCBI taxonomy): Eukaryota > Metazoa > Chordata > Actinopteri > Chaetodontiformes > Chaetodontidae > Chaetodon > Chaetodon striatus. The sequence continues at coordinate 20,699,147 of JAPZEB010000007.1, forward strand.
GTCGAGTTTAGCCTCAGACAGCAAAGTAACTATGGCAACAAGTGATCACCAGAAGTCATTAACAGTAAGTGGGTGATGAAAAAGACCTGAATCCGTGTCCAAACTGGTACGCTAAGCAGCTGCTTTTCAAAATGTCATCACAACACACGACGCTGTACAGCTGCAAAGACATGTTTCAGTGTAAACCGACTTCTCAGAGCTGCTCGTATGATAGAGGGCAACTGCCAGTGCGGCTATTGTGCAGTCTTGCTGTTGTTGTTACGTGTTAAACAAAGTCAAGCTGTCCCTTCGCTCCTGCCAAGCTCATTGTCGTAGTTGTTTTTCTAGGAGCAGCCATTCCTCGTGTAGTGAAGCTGTGGTGATACACTGAGCAGATTACCTCTGTTGGACTTGTTCATAAACAACAACCACATGCTGCAACATATAATAAAAAACATGATAATAACCACAGGCCTGATGGGAATCATGCTGTGACTCAGTCCTAGCGGTATGCATCCATGTTGTCATACAATTATCCGTCTCTTTCAGACTTTTCATCCATCTCTCTGTCCTTATATACTTCGCTTTAATGGTGTAAATCACAGGTTTCATCACGAAACGATATTCTACCAAATTACTGGGACAATGACACGATATCAGCTGGTATCACAAAGTCTTGACTTGATTCAATTCAGGGGTCTGTGATCGATTTAAGATCAGCAAATATCCTTATTGTCCTTTTTATTGGTTGCTTGCTGAAACCACTGTTGGAATGTTTATGAAGGAGGTATGCTGAGATGGAAATGGTGACACAGATGGTTTATCTTAAAGATGACGATATGTATCAGTGTTCTCACTCTGCATCGCTCATTTTGATCGTTGATCATTGAATCAATCCAGATCCACGTATCTTCATATCCTTACTCTGCAGAGATGCTGACACGCTGTGATAATTAATAAACCTCTATTAAATAAGGCCTAAGCAATGCACTGACATGATGATGTTACACACCTGTCAAATAATCACTATTATATAGGGCCCCAAGCTTTAACCCCCTCTCGCTACTAAAGCCAGTCTCAGTGAACAGTGTTAGAGCATAACTAATTACTCAAAAATATTCATAGTTACACCTTAAATCTAAAAAAAGTCATTAAAACAGGAGCTCGGCTGTATATAGAAAGTGGTTCCTCAGGTAGGCGTATTTAAACACTATCAAATGTACTAAAAGTCAGCCATAATTAACGTTTTTATAAAACATCAAGTCAATTGAGGCTGCAACTTTCAATCATTTTTATTGCTGCTTAATAAGTTGATTATTTTCTCAATTAATCAATTCACTGTTGGGTCTTTAAAATGTCAGAAAATGGTGGATAATGTCCACCAGTGTTTCCCAAAGCCTATGATGACGGCATCAAATATCTTGCTTTGTCCACAACCCAAAGATATTCAGCTTACTATCATGGAGGAGTAAAGAAACCAGAAAATATTCACAATTAAGAAGCTAGAAGAGAATTTAGGCTTTGTTTTTTTCTTAAAAATATTACTTAGCAGTTGATCGTTATCAGATTAGTTGGTGATTGGTTTAATTGTTGACAACTAATTGATTAATGGTTGCAGCTCAAAAGGCAATAACTATTTACCTGTATCATCATCGTTCACCTAGTTCTCTCTTAATTCTTCTGTAATTTCAGGATGATCAAAACAAATGTTTAACTTTGGGGAAAAATGGAAACAAATGCTTTTTTGATCTGGTAATGAGAGGAAATAAAAGTTAATGAATGAGCTGATAATTGGTGATCGGGCTGGAGTCTTTAACAAGCTCAGATTTTTTTTAAAGTCTACCTTATTTCTGAAGAACTGAGAGTCCTTTCAGTCAATGGATGAACTCCTTCCTGCCAGAGTTTGTACATTTGAATCATAAGTCAGGCTAAGTACCCCTGACAATTTAATCAGTCATGTTGTGAAAGAATATAAGGTTGTATGAATGCACCATATTTTTTTTATTTTCAATTTTGCTAATAAATCTTAAAATGTTTCTATGTTGAACAGCTGCTCCCGGAGCTTTGAACACAAATGACTACCAGGTCTAAATAATTCACATTTAACAAAGAAGATAATTGCTGTGTCTGTTTTTCTCTAACTAAAGCATCCAGAGTCAGTTTTGTCAAAGCAGTGATAATTCGTCTTACTAAATGCACATTACTGTGGTCAAACTTGGATGTAACACAGACGAGAACAAGGAATGCTGACCAACAAACTAGGCTATATAGCGGATACATTCAAGCTGTCTTAAATCTCTCCTCTTTTCCTCTGTGTTTATTACGCATCATGTTGTTTCCTGTTACTAATAGTCCAATCGATCCCATTTGTGGTAGCCCACAGAGACACGCTCCCTGCACAAAATCAAGCTCTGAACCGAGGTGATGAGAGAAAAGACACAGTGTGTAAGAATGTGTCGTTCCAAATTTCTGATGACATTATTCTTAATCACTGAGAGAAAGTCTCCCTAAACAAACCCTTCCAGTATGCACGACCGCTGAAACCTCATCCTGGTGTTTCTCAACAAAATGTTAACCTGGTGACAGCGCTTGAAATGCTTCACAGCGATGTACGCGCAGCTATGTTGTGTTGTGTAATTCCCAGAGCCGGTGGTATCATCTATCGGTGAGCTCAGCATGAAAAAGTAGGAAGAGAGGTGAGGTAGGGTGAAAAGAAGAGACAAAGACAGGAGGAGGAAAGGAGAATTTAACCTTGCTAAGGCTGCTGGGTAATATCTCTGCAGCTTGGAGACACTTTATGTAAGCAGCGGGGTGTAATCTGGAAAACAGCGAAGGAAAAGGAGGTCAGTGATGTATCTCCTTGCAGAGGAGGGACTGTGCAGCTCCTCAGAGGAGAACTGCTCTGCATAGGCAGTTGCACACACACTCACACACACACACACAAGTATAAGTGCAAAAGTCTCACAAAGAAACACATAGCCCAACAATGCAGCGATTCATCACAATTAAGCAGATGTAAACCTATACAGAGTGTAACCCCAACACCCAATCGATCAGAGGGCTGCCTGTTGTCTCCGCTCTCCCACAGTTTAAATCTCTCTGCTGAATAATGGAATATTACTCCAACATACACCTACAGTAAATCATCATATACACACACTGCCTGCTGTACAATTCATTCCCATTCAGTCTCCACTCTGTGATTTAAAGCGATTGCTTTAGCAGCGCAGCTATCCAAGGCAGGTCTTCACCCACACACATTCACAGCAAGTAAATCCATCAGACAGCTTGATGTTGTGTGTGGGATGTCTGAGACACTGGGCATCAGACATAAAGTTCATTTTTTTGTGTTGATTTGAGAATGATTTGTGTTTCTATTTAAATACCACATGTTAAATAGGTTACCCTGTATGGAGTATAGTAAAATCATTGACTTAACTGACTGTGCAATTACATGCATTACGATTTGATGTGATTTTTTTATTTTCATGTCATGCACACAGTGTGCCCAACCATTATGGGTTTACAAGACACCAATAAATATAGTTGCAGTGGTTAATCATTTCATTACAAAATTACAAGTTAGTTTACAGCTTGGTCTCCAACAAAATATCCTGCATTCTCTCTGAAGCTTGGCAAATAAAATCTGCTACAAAGAGTTTCCTTACAGAAGCACAACTCGAGTTTTTCATATTCATCCAGCCAAGAGAAATCATAATAAATGGATGTTGTTTTACTAGAAAAGTACATCTCCTATGTCCTCATAGACTGCACAGTAAAACAAAAAATGAACCTCATTCACTCCTGAACCTAGAGCTGCAGGATAAGCTCTACTTACTGCAGTTATTTCCATAATTGTATCATGATAAATGAGGAATTCTGCAGCATTTTCAGTTGATATTGCTGTTGATATTGAAATTTTTTATTCATTTATTTGTTTGAAGAAAGGTAATCGCACATCCAACTGTCTCAGATGTAGGTGCGCTGGAAAATACCACTTGAGTCTTTGAACCGAAACTCCTGCACACTGCTCTTGCTAAGCATTAGAATTTATCAGTAACACTAACGTTTCGGTCCTCCTGGACCTTTGTCAAGAGTTAATATCAACATTTTTTCATAAATAATCTTGTAAATAGCCTTAATTGTGTAAGGAGCTTGAGTTTTCTAGGTTTTTCCCTGCGTTTTTCTAGTTCCCTTGTTCTTTCGTTTGTCAGATGTGTGACATATGGTGCACAGGCTGCTGTCAGTTATTGAGACACGCCCACAGCTGATTAATTCCCTCACACCTGTGCACATCTGTGAAATGGGCATGGCAATTTCTAATTAAGCTCAATGTTGGAACTTCTGTTCGATTTTGTTAATGTAGAATCAATAAATACTTTATAGTATAGTAGAGTAACAGTAACATTTCAGCCCACCTGGACCTTTGTCAAGAGCGACAAAGAGTGACAGTCATCATCATTATTTCCAACATTGAGCTTAAACAGGATTGCCCCACCTATTTCACAGGTGTGCAGAGGTGTGAGGGAATTAATCAGCTGTGGGTGTGTCTCTCAATAACTGACAACAGCCTGTGCACCATATGTCACATATCTGACAAACGAAAGAACAAGGGAACAAGAAAAACATAGGGAAAACCTAGAAAACTCAAGCTTCTTACACAATAATGGCTATTTACAAGATTATTTACAAAAAACTTATAAATGACATCGGCCTTACAGAAACACACCCACAGTTGATTAATTCCCTCACATCTGTGCACACCTGTGAAATGGGTGGGGCAATTTCTGTTTGAGCTCCTGAGGAAGGTCCAGGCGGGCTGACACATTAGTGTTACTAATAAATAATTTACTCATCTGACATTTTAAAAATCAAACCAAAGTAAAATGGTGAAGTAGAATGTATGTAGAGCATTAGAGTAAGAGAAAATAAAAATGCAATAGCCATCTAGGCACAGTAAAAAGCAACAAGAAGCACATTTATAGCACATACTACCTACTACCTAACCCCATAAATTAATAAAAAAATGAGAAGT
>JAPZEB010000007.1:20712231-20736133 GCA_029783705.1 Chaetodon striatus
TAGTGTATTACATACAAAAAGTAATAACAAAACACATAAGAGGCTTTATGAAACTAAAGCCTGGAACAGGTATTCATTTAATAACTGCAGACCGGTACCCAGCCGAGTCCTGCTGTGCTATGACCTGGCAGCCTCCTCGTCATCTTCTCTCTGCATTTGTTCTATGAGCCTCTGTCGCTCGGCTGCCTGCCTCATCCTCATCATCACCACACTCTCATAGTCGCGCTCATTTGACAGGGAGCCCTGTAAGAGAGACAGAAAGACAAAGTAAGAAGTTATTAAAACATGGAGAATGTTACGACAACGACTGATCTGAAAGCACATATTAATCCCAATCTGTGTGATTTCTGTCTGTTAATACAAAAAAAAATGACGTAGTAATGTTAGTATTTGAGCCCAAGGTTTCATACATTTTCTGAAAAAGATTTACAAACAAAAAGATTGATGGACAAGTATTTAATTAATAGTTATGTTGAGCAGCAAAACATTTTCTACTTTTCTGATAACTGATCATGCAGGTCAGTTTTTAAACAAAAATACCTTTTGCATCATCAGAAACTGAGTATTTTTTTGGCTGGACAAAACAAACAATTGAAAACATGAGCTTGGATTTAAGGGGCCATTTTTTATTATTTTCTGCCATTTTATGGGCCGATCAATCAATAAATTAATTGGGAAAATATATTATTTTTTTTGTGTGTGTGTGTGTGTGTGTGTGTGTGTGTATTTGTTAGGAGTAGGCAAATGGGCGAATATACTGGCTATTGGCTGAGTATATCGTGACTTGGTTTTTTGAGGGGGTTATTTCTGTCATTTTATTTTGCTTATTAAGCCTCCAAAGAATGAGTTACAGCCGTGAGCTGAATTACGTGTGTTTAACGATGAGTTTACGAGGCAGTTAAACTAGTCTTGGTTTGGTGAAGGAAAGAAACTTGAATTCAGAATGTATTCAGCTGTATTTTTCAGTTTAATGAGGAAAATGTGTGTGTTTGTTGACATTTTTGTGAGTTTAGTATTAGACTAAAAAAAGCTAAGAGAGCTTGTGAGACATTGAAAACTGACCACTTGAACACATCTCCAAGCTAAAACTGGGGGGTAGGGTGCGGCACACACACACATAATTAAATATATAGGCAATCGCCGGTTGTTGAAATGATCGCCTAACCCTTAATATCTGTCTATGTAAAATTGGTCTTTTCTTGAATAGAAATATCCGGACTTTTAGTCCCTAGTATGTGTCAAGCTGCAACCAGCACCTTTTTGTTAGTCACCCTGTGCCTGGTAAATGTCTCATGTCTTTCACACTCCACACCTTCAGTTGGTTGCGAAAGTATAAATGACATCATATTAACTGTGTTCACAGGATGTGAAGCACACCCCATGAGTGAAGTGATCTAGATTTCTAAAATCAGTGGAGTGGCCCTTTAATCAATATTCAAGGAAAATTCCTAGTGAGCCGTTACACTGGAAGGGAATCACAGAAAAGTCAAACATGCCTGTATTTTACATCATGACAACACTGACTCAGGACAGCACATGGAGCGAATGACACCACTGTCACCGTCCACTGTATGTTTGCTTTCACAACAGGGCCTGTGGGTGCACGGCCGAGCAGAGGCGGACTCCTACAGATGCTCTCATCTCAGTTACCATCAGCATGACGGCAGGGTGAACATGTATGAGACTGCAGCCCGCAGAGCAACTGTGACAGGGTAATTCCGCTGCCTGAGGTCATTAAACCCCAAAATGAGGGCTGGGATTAGGCCTGGCAGTCGCACGACCTCTTACTGTGTGTGTGTTATTTCTTTGAAGGGCTTGGGCTTGGACGACGATGGCGAGAGATTCTCTTACTGCGGGGGGAATCGGAGAGGGCAGCCACTGGCTAATGGCTAATCAAGCAGGGTGGAACACAGGCCAGACATCTTACACACACAGGTCACGATCTGTGCGGTCACATATGCCACACGCAGGCCAGCACACAGACTCAGCCACAAGAAGAGGGACTCTAAAGATGCATGGAGACATTTTTTAAAATACACACCGAGGAGGACGCTTGTGTGTGCATATTTAAATGCATATAACACACACATATGCACTCCCAGAGATCGTCATCCCATTTTGAAGTGGAGGGAGGCCATGTGTCCAAAGAGTAAGCCATTGTTTTATAGGATTATATCCAGGAAGTCTGCTGGGCCAAGGAAGTGTCTCTTTAACAAGACAGTGAGCTGCAGGAGAGAGAGCGAGTGAGTGTGTGCATGAAGGACTGGGCGAGTGAGAGCGATTCAAGGAGGAGAGGTAGGTTTTTGTCAATGCGCTCGCTGAGCTAAGGCATCTGGAAAACATCACGGGGACTCCAGCATCCATGTGCTGAAAGAAAGAGGGTAAGTATGGAGGAAGAAGAGAGGAGAGGGTCGGTGAGGGGAAGTTTAACCCCCACCCCCAACCCCTGGATTGAGGAAAGCTGCTATTATCATTCCAGTAATGTGAGCTCAAGCTCTTGTCTGACACGTAACTCTGAAATATCACGCGAACGCCATTAGGTAAATAAACAACCCTTGCATCTTCAAATTAAACAAAATACAAGCAAGTATACAAGCAGGCTGGTGAAAATGCTCCCTCTTCCTCAGCAAATAGATCCCCACTCTGCCCTGCCCTCTACTGGCCACTTCACTGACATGCACCTGAAAAATCTCAAATCAGAGTTGGTCTTACTAATTGTGTACCCGGTGTGGTCATGGGTGGACTGTACCAGGCTAATAATGTAGGGGAATTCTGACCATTAACAGGTGCTTTATGGGCAGTGTGACGCATTTCTTGTCAGGATGAGGAATGTTTCCTTGCCTTGGGTGTTAACTTACAATGTACATGTTTAGCCAGTGCATCACTCTGTAACTAAACACTTAGTTGTGTATGTATGCGTGCGTGTGTGCTGCAGTTAAGACTGGGGCCCAGGGTGAGTAGGAAACCACAGAACACAAACAATGGGCCCCCGTACTAAGCCAAGAGAGGAGGGCACAAGGCCGCCGCAGAGGTAGGATGGTAGTAAAACACATGCACACACACAAACAAGCTGAGGATTTGCTATGTGACATCAGCACATGGCTAGGCCTCCAACCAGCACACCCCAGCCTGACCTCGGGCCAGTTATGACATCATGAATACCACCAGTGCTGTGAGTCAGGCACACACACTCTCACACTCCTTCCCACACACAGCAGGAGGCATCACGAAGCGCAGGTGGCCACTGTGCTCCCCCGGCACAAGTTGTCAGATCAGCTGCACATTACACCATTTCTTTGTGTGTTTGTGTGAGAAGTGTGCGAGTATATAAGCATGTGAGCATGAGTGAATAAGTATGTGAGGAAATAACTGTGTGTTTTATGCAATAGAGAAAGAGAGTGGACGAGGGCCACACACTAGACGCCACTAACACTATTAAAAGAAGAAAAAAAAACAAGCTTTTTCCAGCAAACTATCACAAGCAAAACAAGAGATTTTTTTTTTTTTTTTTACGCTTTCATGAATTCAAAAAATAAATAAATGAAGTAGAAACCCTGAATAAATGATGGGAAAACATTATGAATAAAGAGCATGAGGGGACACTGAATGGTATGAAAATTATGTGAAGATTATGCTGTGGCCTTAAAGGTTCATTTATATTTGTTAGATACATGTGTATGGATACAGACGGAGCCTTCTATCCGTACTCTGCACTCATGTTGTCCGTTTTCTAAAAGCCTGCGGATATTTACGAAACATAACAGTGCCATTTTATCATAGATCCTACTGCTTTCTGGCAAGTCCTTCCCTACCGTTCTGTGATTGGCTAGTACTCATCATGTTGAAATGTAGAGGTTAGACATGGTTAGGGTTAGTCCTAAACAATCACAGTACAATAGGGTGGGGCTTGTTAAGAGATGCAGCAACACCACTGGAAATCATGGCCGCAGTGTAGCAAATTGTTTAAGCAAGACACAACAATGACACTCTGCCACTTCTCCAAGTGAGGAAACAGGATGTTCACAGTTCATATAAACCAATTCAAATTCTTTTTTTTTTTCTTTTTTTTATGCTTCAAGGTCCAATCATCACTAAAGCCAATGTCCTGCACCAAGACATTCCACCTTAAAAGATGGCGGTAGCTACAGGTAGCCTTTGAGCCACACAGTAAATTAAATTATGTTTTTTCATACTATAGCTAGCTAATTGTTAGTAAGTAAAAATGGAAAGGCAGCAAAACATCTTTACATTTTATAGTTATAGTTGACTAATATATATAAACTAGCAACTGTAGGAACAGTGTTTACACAGCTTTTGAATCGAGCCATAACTTAACTGTGTGTGTGTGTGCTCATGCACGCTTGTCACAGGTTAAGTTGGAGGTCCATGCAAGACCACTGCCCTCTAGTGGATAAGTCCGTGCCAACGTAAAGGATAAACTGGCGTATGTGGGCTGTGACAGTTAAAATGTTTGAAATGGACGGATCTATTTTTGTAAGTAAAGGGAGAATAAATGAAACTAAACAATCAAAAGATCTCAACCAAGTTAATTTGTTGCATCCACACAAAGACCGCTACAGCTGACATCCCTGTCTTCTGTTACTGTGATCCATTGATGCTGCTAAACAGGAAACCACACAACTTCAGTGCCATCCAGAAAGAGGAGAGACACTAAAAAAGCAAGAAAACAAAACAAGACCTTATTCTGCCTTTCTGCTTACTTTCCATTTCTTTACTTGTTCTCTAACTAATCAAAATCAGATAGCACGAAGCACATAATTATTTTGTTATGTGCTGTCAGTAACAGTGCTGTTGATGGTGTCCCTTATAACTCAGTCTCAGCCTAGCCAGGCGCATCGGGCCTATGCCTGAAATATAAATGTGAATGTACGTGAGCGCAACAAAGAAACAGAGAGAGAGGGAGAGAGACATACACAAACATGCTTGCGCAGCAACCTGATAAACAAGGAAGCCATCAAAGCACTTAACTGAAGATTAAAAGCTTAAACACCTCCCTGAGAACATTTGGTTTAACAATGCCTCTTGGCTGATTTAATTACTTCAGAAACTGAAACCACACTGTAGCCAGTTTACACCTGGTATTAACATGAATCCTGTGGAACTGGGTCACAAGTGGACAGCTCTTAGTACAGATATGAATGCGTCCAATGTGTCCTCAATGTGTCTTGAGAACTTGATCACTCAGATCATTGGAGGTGGTCTGGGCTGCATCTGACCACATTCTTTTAGCAGTGTGTACACTTTTGTGTCCTGGGGAAGACATCCTTGCTTATTTACCTGTTGCTGCCATCACATAGGTTAGACGCAGTGCTAAAGGACTGTCTCCAGAGCCACTGTCCTCCAAGCGAATGGTCGGTTCTGCCCAGTTAGCAAGAGCTAACAAAGCAGCAGCCATTAAACAGTCCCAAAAAACTCATACTGACAACTTAACGACTCAACATTGTTGTTAAACTTAATAACCGTTAGGTAATGTTAGCCATGTGATGCTAACAGTTAACTTAGCCCTGTCACTATGTGTGAGGGCAGACTCTCACCAACACAGTTCACACTCCTGCAGCAGTAGTCTCCCAATATTAGTGAATGAAATGATGTCGGCTAAGGTTGTTTATTTGCATATAAAGTTTGGGGAAGTAAGATCCGATCACAAGTGGTCAGTAAGACACATGTAGGGACGCATTGTAATGTCAGATGTGAACACAGGCTTGTGATCTCTTCATTCAAGACGCATGTTACAACCAGGTGTAAACAGGCTCTGTAGTGACCTTTAAACCATTTTTAGTTACTATACTTCTATACTATCTCCCTCTTGTGTCATAACCTTGCATGCTAAGAGGTAACCAATTTTGTATTTGATAACTGGATTGCTCATTAACACAACGAGCCTTTAGATATCTCCAACAAGAAGGTCACCAGGCCAAGAAGAGACTTTACAGACTTTTCTGCCCATAGAAGAAATGGCTTCATCTTAACAAGCCTGCTCTGTGGTGCCGGCTAACATTTCTGCCTCTATTGCACTGTGCTGAAGTTAATCAAGGAACTATTTATCTGGAGCGTGTGTGGTGGCATGTTGTGTTTTCCTATATGTGTGTCATGGACCTATGCAGTAGGTGATTTATGAGAGGCGAACACATATTTAGAAATCATTTGTGTGTGTGTGTGTGTATGTGCGTGTGTAGGTGGGGGGGTGCCCGTCGAGCACGCTAACTCAAACAAACAGGCAGCGGGCAGGGGTACTGCACATGCAACACTGGAGCCAAGGTGAAATTCCTCTGCAGACAAAACTCAAGCTTTGTAAATGGTGGGGGATTAGTCATCATTCATTATAAGACTCGGCAGACATAAAACCCCAAAGGTCTGGTCTATTATACTGTTTTTGTTAGTGAAGGACAAACACTACATAGAGATTAAGGCCCAAATCTACTTCCTGTATTTAACCCTTCAAATGCACATGTACTGAAACATCTGGTTTTTGAGTGGAACTCCGAGACAAGACGTCTTTTTATTGGACTGCAAAAGCCAAATAATATCTGCAGATGTAGTCTTAGTAAATATATCTACAGGTCATTGATTCTGACAATTTTTGTGTATGCAAGCTGCAGAATTTACAGACGTCCTTCAAACTGCGCTGGGAAAGATATTTAGCGTATGTAAAATACAGCTATTTAAAAAAATCTGAAACACAAGGTTGAGCTGCAATAGAAAAGAGAGTGCATAATACCTTATTTTCTCATATAAAGGACAGAAAATCATGAGATAAAAAGACAAAACTGATATCTAAAGCTTGTCAACAAAATAAAAAAAGATCCTTCACAATGTCAGGTTCAAAGGCAGCACAGCGCCTGACTCAAGGCTGTGTACAGGTAGTGCTAGTTGCGTGTGGACTGCAGATTCCGCCAATAACATTCAAAGGTGAAGTTAAGGAAAAAAGGCAGCAGTGAATGTGAGGTGCCATGGAAGTGGGTGTGTGTGTATGTGTGGACGTGTACGCCATGTGGTTGTACGTGGTCACGGTATTGGACAGAATGGAAGCCTGTTGGACGGAGACGGAGAGCGCCTTTGGAAACTGTTAAAGTTAAGGAAATAAACAGTGAAAAGAGAAATGGCAGCAGAGACCTGAACTCCTGGTGCCCTGGCATTTCTCTTTATGATGGATGAGCTCAGGGATCCTAGAAAAGGGAGATGTGGGGGTTTGGCCTCTTTAATATCCAACAATACACCGTTGTAAAAGCAAAATTATGTCTTTCACATTCTGGCCTTCCGGGAAAAGCCCTCTGATTGCAACAGATTTCCCATTAAAACAAAAGTGGCCACAGGACTGGTAAGAATGCAGTCTGAACCTTGGAGATGTCAAAAAGAAATCAGGCATGATGAGGGGAGAAAAAAAAATGAAATCAAGGTTCCAAACATAAAATTTAAAATGTCTGTGCTCTCTGTGTATGTATGTATGATTTCCCATATTAACATGGCTCCTTATCTGTGCAGCACAAACAGCTAGTGGAATGTATCCTTCTGTATACTGTTTACATCATATCTCCAGTCTTCAAAGTAATCTAAATATCCCAACCATGATTTTATAATTACTAATGATTCAGTGCCAGGAGACATAGCAGTACATTCCCAGCCTACACCGACCGCCCACATTCACTGGAAAGAAATAGTATGTTATGAGTTATGCATATGTACATTACATTTCCTTCCGCTCTAAACACAAAAGGAATTTTACAAGTCTGTGGGTGCAACAAAAAGATCAAAACAAGCACAAGATTCCTCTATATAAAAGCACAAAAATCACCATTATATAACATGTTTTCTGGAGAGTGAAATTTTGTTTTTAATGGACAGCTGACACATAAGAACGACACGAGAGAAGGACCAGGATCAAATGCAAGACACTGCAGCATTTTAGTATGTATTTGACACCCACAGCTCACTACGATTTCCCTAAAATCCTTAATATATCTCTGATAGCTCAACGTATGCTCTGGTAAATTGATTTAAGTCTGTAGAACAAAGCTCATTTGTGAATAGTTAAAGGGACAGTTCTCCCCAAAATTTAAAAGTACATATTTGTCCTCTTATCTGTTGTGCTATATGAGTTGTGATTGTGTGGTCGTAGAGATGTAAGCCTTCTAGATGGCACTTTGTGGCGCTCAAAGTGCTAAAAAATAGATTTAAAAAACTCAACAGTAAAGTCTCTTTTCAGAAATCATGACCAGGTTACTTAAGATGAAACACAGACCTTGTTGGGAGCAGTTTCATGTTGTTCTTTCTACCAAACTACACCTGCTAACCATACATGTACTGCTAGCTAACCTAGCACCACTGAGCTAACTGTTGTTAAAGCTCAGTTGAGAAGGACGCCATTAATGCTTACATCTCACTCTGTCTCGAGCATGAGCCTCTCGTCCATGAGTACATAAACACTTCCCTCTGCACAGTGACATAGCTGGTGGGTGTAGTTCTGTAGAAAGAAGACTGTTTTTCAAATGTTTTTTTGGCACCTTGAGCCACCACAAGCCAAGTACCATCTAGTCCCATTATATTTGAGAGAAGGCAGACACCTCTACAGCCAATATCTCAAACACTCGGCTACACACACTAAAACAATCTAGATTGATAAATAACAGTGCAGGTAGGAAGAAAACATGTATTTTTGATTGTGGGGTGAACTTTCCCTTTAAAAATGTATGAATGGATGGTGCTAGGTGGCAAAAACAGGCATCACAACACCTCTGTGTCTAAAACCTACATGTAAATAATGAAGCTGTTTTACGTCGTCGCAGTATGTCATCAGTGTACATTACCTCATCAGAAATGTATGTTTCTCCATTAATTATCCAGCCTATCCACCTCCTTACTGTGTGGGACTTGGCGTGACCTTATTCAGTTGATTAGAGGCTACTGTAAGCTTTGTCATGTGTTAATGAGTCTGTAATGAACAATGCAACACCTGGACTTTGACTGGTGTCAGATCTCTGTCATGTGGCAGTCATGCATTTCCGTTTAGCAGCCAGACTGCCAAGTCTCTGTGGGAGCGCCTTCAAAAAGCTCATCACTGAGTCATGACTTTGGAGACAAACAGTGACGACAATGGTTAGGACGATGACAAATGCAAACTTGGATGTTCTCAGAAATGATGAAAGACAATTACAAAGAGTAGCTACTAGAAACTGTTTTAGAGACAGATACAGATTGCATGCTGGAGTGCCAAATTTCAAGGAAATGACTGGTCTCATTCCTTTCATACTTTGGGTAATTTGTGGACGTACAACAAGCTGAATTTCAAAGTACAGTATGTCCTGTGTTATTATCATATTATTACATTATCAAAAAATGTTTTTCATATAAAAGAATCAGACGGTCCTTGCTGTAAATCGAGTCTAAATGCTGGCTGTCTGAGGGCCTTGATGCAGCGGAAGCTGGAGAACACACAACAAAGGGACAGAAGAATATCCACCAAAGCCTCAGTTTGGGCTTCTAGCGCCAGTCAAAGCAATATCTGGAAACACTTTTTATCCTGCAACAACAAAAACACGCAGCATCCCAGATTTCAGGCCCAGCATAGCTGCATCAAACCACACTGCCCGCTATGGTCAGGCCTTAGAAAAGAGGCTTATACAGAAATCCAGCTCGGGCTAAACGCATCAGCCCAAAGGGCTACATAGCATGACAACACAAGTCAGGGAGTGAGCCCAACCTTGGTCAGACAAAAGGTCTTGTGAGGTCATTCCAATACCGCAGATAACACTAGCTCTTCACCCTGATTGTCTTCTAGCATGAAAGCAGTTTAAGTGTGGTTGTAGGTGGAAGAGGGAGGGGTTTCTAAGAAGAGAAATATTCAAAAATGCTCTGTTACAGTCTTGAGTAAATGTTATGATAATTTCATTTGCGTGAGTAATTGTGTCTGGTCTTGCAGACTGCTCTGGCACTGGTGTGCAGAGCGGGAGAACAAGAGAGGATCAAGCGGCACGCCTTTTGTTTATTGGATCAATTTGAAAGGACTGGAAGAGTAGTGAAAGATACAATTTGTCCATTTCCTATTCACCCTGCATGTTAAAGTTTAGGGAACAAGGAGAAGCATTGATACTCTGGGGAAAAAAAAAAAAAGTACACAGTCGTGTCCTCCTTCCTGCTAGAACACAATGTTCATTATAAGACTTGGACCGTGTCTCAAGTCGCGTTCTTCCCTACTTATACTTGCTGTTTCAATTGCATAAGTGCGTTCGCACAAATAAGGCAAAATGCAGTGCACTACGAGTACCTGGAAGGTGTACTCATAAAGGTCAAAAGCTGACTGTGGAACGCTGGACTCTTCTCACTCTCATACTTCCTCCTAACATACAGAGAGTAAGCGAACTCTGGCAGATACAACACGAAAAAGTGTCTAGATATACCACAAGCGACAACAACATTCAGGGAGCCCATAGTGTTTGTCAAACAAGCAACATACCGCTTGGCTTGTTTGTTGACACACAGAGCAGGTTAGAACACCTTGATAGGAAAACACTGAAGCAATCTGATGTTTACTCATTCATCCAGTTAGGAAAAGGTGACAGTGGTTGCCATCTTGGCTGCGTAGCTGAAGATGGGGGACCACCAAACTTGTGAAAATGGCAGCCGAGGAAGCTGCAGCAGTGGAGCGAACATGCCGGCAGACATTTTAGTGGGAAACAATTACTGCTCTGTTCAGTTTCAATTTGCCATTAAAAATAAGAGGAAGAAGAAGGAGCAGTCAAATGTTGAGATAATTGTTTCCGATAAGACAACACTACCCTGTCAAAATTCATGTGCTTCACAAAAACATAGTGCACAGTGTACTATGTGGAAGTGTTCTAACGGAAGTATCTGAATATAGCCCCAGCGTTGGTTGGGATATCAGAGCAAGATGGCATGTTGGTGTTAATGTATTCTCTTTAAAAATAACAGGGACACAGGTCGTAGAAGATTATATAGTTCAAAAAAAGAATCTTTCCAAACCATAACACAACCAAAAGGGCATGATCAACACAACTAACAATTATCGCCTGTGAGAGCACAACAAAATGCTTCAACCCTGCCATTTTTAACACAAACAAATT
This sequence comes from Chaetodon striatus, assembly GCA_029783705.1. NCBI lineage: Eukaryota > Metazoa > Chordata > Actinopteri > Chaetodontiformes > Chaetodontidae > Chaetodon > Chaetodon striatus. Next base: position 20,723,331 of record JAPZEB010000007.1, read on the forward strand.
CCATAGAGCAGAAAAAAAAGTTTGCTGCTCTGACACAATTTCCATTCCTGTGTTGCTATAGCATTCCAAAGGCAAAGACAACATGCTGGAGGCGTGAGAATTGGAAACACAGTTAGTTATCTTTCTCTTGTGCAACCCAGCGTGCCTGCACATACATGTCTGTGTGCGATAGTGTGCTTTGATTACATTGAGAAGCTATAGACCTCCAGTCAGGCAGAAGGGCCGGTGGAGTAGGCCTGACTCCAGGGCTTTAGACATGCCAACAGCGGGCAGGAAATCAGGAAATCAGCAGAGCAGTGGGACAATGACATGGAGATTAGAGATCAGTTAACCCCCCCTCCTCTGAGTGACTGACCTGTTTGCTCACTGACTATGACTTCCTTTCAGACACAAGCACACACACTTTCAACCACAACCTGCTGTACACTCGCTACCCTACTCAAACTCTCTTCCACACAAACCACTTGAAAGGAGCTGTGCGCCGTAGTTTCACCCAAATTTCCGTCTCTCTCAATTTCACAGAAACTAAGTCAGCACCACCCGTTTTGCAACCCTTATCTCGCAGGTAATGGGTGCAGCCAATCAACCAGCAGGATTTACTAAAACACTTGTGTCTACTAAAACACTTGTGTCACAAGTCACACCACAACCAGGATGATATCATCTGACGGCTGGCAACCATTCTAAAGTGGGAAGACTGCAAATAAAAGCTATTAAAAGCCTTAAAAAAAATAAGAAGAAGACTCCACCTGGATGCCTTTACACTCTTGTACTCTGACCTCACCTGGCTTATCTCTTAGGCAAAGAAGACTTTCACCAGTAACACACCTGGAGGGCTCTGCAACGCAGGAGGGAGTTTACACTGGGGAGGATTAGCACAAAAAAAAAAAAAAGAAAGGATCAAATGTCCAAGGACTGAAAACACTCCCCTAAGCAGCAGTACAGACAAAGGTAAGAGACACTCTCTTGACAATTAAGTGCTACAATTTAAAGTAAAAGTTGACTTGCTTGTGTCACTGTGGAAAAGTCCCTCACTCTGTGTCTCTGTCTTAGAGCTGCGCAATGAGATCTTCTCTGTAACCGTTGAACAAGCCTGATCATGTCAAGGAAGAGTTTGTCAGGGTGTGCAGGTAGACGCTGCCTTGTTTCCTGACAGAGACGTGTGTGCATGTGTTGGATTCAAATGTCCTGCATTTGCTCAGCAAGACAGGTAAGAACGAATCAATCTTTATCTTTCTTACTGTTATTTATCCTAGCAGACAAACAACTGCACCAAAGAAAAACCTTCAAATCAATTTCTTTTAACTCGTGCTTGAAGATTTCATCAGCCAGATTCCTGATCTGTCTTAAAGATGGATCACGTATGGCAGCATTGAAGACGATAATTTAAAAATTGTTTCTTGGCCAATCTGTTTTAATGGGCGTCTTTAATTTTTTACTTGGCCATGAAGTGTTTCCTGGACATGATACTCATGGCTGAAATCCTAAGACTCCTCCTTGGCCAAACTGACATGTTTGGAAAGGAATGCTGTTGTGTCCACGCTCTCCAATCTCCCGCTGCTACTAAAGTGCCGATAAAACCTTTACAGGCCAACAAAACCTGTTTGCTGTAGTGGCTTACAAATTTACAGAGTGAGTGTTTCAAGTCACGAACACAGGTCTAATGTGGGCAAAGCTGTTTGGGAGACCGTAAAATCACAGACACTGAGTAGATTATCTAATCGACATGCCAGCGTTGATGAACCGAGTTCTGTTTTAGTCAATAAAATGATTACAGGGCACGAAATGCAAAATTACATTCTTTTTTTTTTGACAAAGCTATACTTTCATTTTAAGTGTTATTGTTTCATTTTGACCAAGAATGTTTCCTTTTAAGTTTTGTTGGTGGATGTAAAACTTTTATAATATGAAATCCTCACACTACATTTCAAAATGGTTAACTTATTTTGAAATGTAATGCCCACAGTGTGATGTTATTTATGGAATAAAAATATCTCATTTTATTAACTTCCACATCCAGAGTCACAGCATAACTCTCACACTGCAGCAAAATAAACAGACTGCATCCCAGCTATTTTAATTTTTCACAAAATCAGAAACATGTGTTCCGAAGTGAAGTTATCATTATTTCTGACAGCAGTTACGGTAAAGCCTCGTGTTCTCCCGAAACAAAATGTGGACAGATATGATTTACTTACATGCAGGACAACAATTACCGTTTGGTAATCTGAATTTTTGTTGCTTTTGTTACTGGAAGTCTTAAGTGGGCTGACAGCCTTCCTTTAAAGGAGAGACTGCAGACCACACCTGCATTTATGGGAAAAAACAGGGATTTGAAAAGTAAATATTTAGAAATGAAAGCTTCAAAGCATTGTTGGAACATCCCGCTGCTGCCAAATAATACTGAATTTCATTAAATCAAAATGGAGCGGAGCAGGTGCAATCTCCAAACAATAGCTGCCGATTCACTTCAAGCCAAATGATTCAGTCCAATACTTACATCTGGTGCTAAATTGCATGTACAAGCACAGACATGCTTCATATTCTAGCATGATGTGAGGGAAGCCTGGATTATCTAACAGATTTATAATGCAGTGTTACAAACATGGTATTAGGTGTGGATTTGTTCAATTATAATTTATTTTTTCTTTCGCTTTAATGCAGATGAAATTATGCTCATGAGCTTCAACACTTGCTGAGGATCCACTGTTAAACAAAGAAGGAAATACAAAAGGATACAAAGACTAAGGATATATAAAAACATTTAGATCTATCTCAACCAGATCTGCCAAGATGCCGCTGAGAACATCTCTGTACAGAAAGCCATCCTCTGGCCGTTGGCCCGGCAGGAACTCCAAGCGCAGGGAGGTGCTGTCTGTCAACATGATTAGCCTACCCCTGGCTGATTTCCGCCACATCTCACATATTGGCAACGATGCCCAGAGAGACAGCTTTGGAGACCTCTCCTTCTTAAAGATGGGCCACAATCTGCTTCTACAAAGCTCCCAGAGCGAGCAGAATCTCTTCATGGCCTGCTCGCCGCCACCAAAGCCTCCTCGTCTGAACCTGGATGAGGCAGAGGGCTCAGACAGCCCTGACTGGCACACGGGCCATCTGAACAACACGTCCCAGAAGAGAAAGAAATGCAGCTCTATGCCGCTGCTGGACAGTGAGGAGGGGGATGCGGAGATGGAAAAGGAGGATGGGTACCAAAGAGGGAATAATGTTGCCACCAATCACCCTGGCAGGCTTGGACGGGGCAGCTTGAATTCAGACAGGGATGAAGACTCCACAGAGACCTGTGACAAAACTGTTAGACAGCATAAAGAGGAGGAAAGTGGCTTTTCATTCAGCCTCGACCTGGGCCCTTCAATCCTGGATGATGTTCTCCAGGTGATGGACAAACTCCATGATTAGATAACAGAGCAGCCAGGCTTTACTAGAGGGTTGGACTAATTCAACACGCTTCCTTGGGACACTCCTGATTTTATGGACAAACCAATATCCTAAAACAATGGTTGTTGCTGAAATAAATCTGGAGATATGTGATTTTATGATTCCTAGGTACCAACTATAGACAAACAACTTTTAGTGAGAGCTTGCCTCACCTACGTTCTAATGGAGGTATACTACAACACAGAAAAGACTGATGCAGGATGAAAAATTCTGTCTTTTTTGATTATTCAGTAAAACATGTGACTTATTGTATCTGATATCACAGCACCTTTCTAGGAAATGGAGCTCACAATTCAACTTAATTCAACTTTATTTATATAACTCTTACCTTTTTATAGAGCACCACATATTGTGTCTGTTGCTAACTGTGGTCCACAACATTTGCCCAAAGTAAACATCTTGATTGAGAGGTTAAACCAAAAAAAGACAGCTACACAAAGTTAATGTTCTCCTTAGAACTGGCCCTTGCAGGGATGGATACAATCTTTAAGTTAATATTTAAACTCTGTCGGATGTCAAACACCAAGCTGGACATTTTCACCTTCTTTTACTTTCCTCCTTTGCTATTGTAATCCCCCAAACCACACGGCACAGCACTGAAGACGGCTGTTAAGACTTAAGAGTGTTGTGTTTAAGAAAAGAAAAGCTGCGGCTGGAATCCAAGGTCCTCGAGCTGTGATGTCTTGGCTCTTGGCGTGCTTGCCAATCTATTGTGTGCAGAGGGCAATTTTTGCTCCGCACGCATCCCAGAGGCCCCACTCAAAAGGTAGACCAAGGTACCCCCCATCTCTCATTCCCAACAATGCAGTGAAAACAAACACTTAGCTCTGCTTCCAATAAAAGCCAGCCAGTGGTGGCAAGTTGGGCAGCAGACCAAACCAGGCCACAGGTCCAAGACCTCAGACGAAAAAAAAAAAAAAAAGCCAGAGCAGGCTGTTTTCTTAGCTGCAAATCAGAGTGCGATGCTCTGGTGAGTGGCGCACGAGAAGGAAAGTGGTAAAGGGTAACGTGATACTTCCACATATGCGGGGGGTGTCAAGGGAGGAGGACCAGAGACATCCATTACTGCTGCAGAAGTCCTGATGAGGGTTTAAACACTACCTTCTGACCAAACAGACCCGCAATGCGTGAAAAAAGCACACTTGAATCTCACGTACACAGGGGGAGGAACACACATGTACTGTATGTATATGTAAGCACACATCAGGGAGATTTCTGCAGACAATCTAGGTCCACTTCCCTCAGGTCTGGAGGGGAGAGAGTGGGGACAGAACCTCATTCTGTGCCTTAGTGGGGGGTTGCCAGGAAAGGCTGTGGGGCAGTCGAATTCCTAACTTCCCCACGGGTCATGCTGCAAAATATAAGAACCGCAAGAGTCCCACTTCTAGCAATAGATTTAGAATTCTATGTATGTCCAAACAGAAACAGCAATGTTTGTGGGTACGTCTGCACTGTATATCTGTCCTGCCATCTCTCATTTTAAAGTGGATATCACTGACCATTTCTCTTGTGTATGTTATAACAATAACACATTGTGAAACATTTTTTGCATTGAAAGATGTACTGTTATGTATTTTGGGGAAGTAAAGAAAAATATCTTTCATATTCCAAGATTGGTGGTTTGTGGATAGAGGTCCTCGTGTCAACATTTTAAGAGAGCTTGTATGAGATTGTTTACACACCCTGACAGACAGACATTTATTTGGCTTTACAACTGTCAGAAGCCACTGTGGAGGCAACAAGCCTTGCATAACAGTTTCAAGAGAAATTATAGCTTTGGATTATCCACCACAACATGCAGCACAACATTATTTCAAGGTGGAGAAACACACAAGCCTACATTAGACAGGGATGTCAAGCAGGATTTTATGTAGAGGCCCAAATACTGTATTACAGTAAAGTGGACTTTGAAGCCGCTGTGGAGCTGTTAGACATGCCCTGCTCTGAGGCACACCTGTATCATAAAGAGGTGATATTCAATAGCTAACCAGGGTGTGTCTGCAATTTGTCAGACTTTTCTATACCTTTTCCAGATAAGCAGCTGAAAGAGCTATTCAGTCACACAGGCTTTAGATTGGATAGTGTTCCCGTCTGCTGCAATGGCCCTAAACAATCAAAGCCCTATTTATTCGCAAGAGAAAGAGGATTGTGCAATGTCAGACAAACACTGTGAAAACAAATTATTGCCTAATAAGTAAGGATTAAAAAAAAACTTGAACCTATAAAAACAATATGTAAAAGACCAATAACAAATTTTGGTATTTCATGCACTACAGCTATTCATCATCAAAAAAGCCACAGACACATTTTATAAAAACCCACCCTCATTCTTTATAACATTCAAAAATTAACATTTCCTGTCTACTTTTTCCAGAGTAGGACTTCCTGCTATGACTCTGTCATCCACACAAGAGCTCTCAGTGTGAAGAATCACATAAACTTACGCTCAACAAGTGTTCAGCCGCATGACTGATGTGAGAAGAAAGAGCCTGTAATTGAAGACAAATTATCTTGTCTGCGCAGCACAAACTGGCCGAGCTGTGAAGTATCCCAATCACATCTGGTACCACTTCTCTCGCTCCAAAAATCTAAACTCGCTGTCATACGGAATACCAGGAAACCCTGTCATCTCACTAAAGAGTAGCTCTTATGAGTTATTTATTTTGTCAGGTACTAACTAAAAAGCTAAAAATATTGTTTTGGCAAATGAGAGATGTGTCCATCTAGTGTAATTGCGTCTCCCGGCGCGACTTGACGCTACTGAAATATGCTGCACAGTTTCACACACAAAAGGGGATTTTTATGAAACTGATATTGTTTATGCTGTCTGTATCATGTCAGAACATATTATCAAGCTATAGACGGCGAGGGCCGAGCCAATCCACAACAGCTATCCCCTCTCGTGATACGCATGATGAACTGGGCGTATTTGGGGCGTAACACAATAATTATGAAATTCTGACCACACCATAATCACACCAGGCAATCTGTTCCGTGTCTAATGAGAAAACGCAAAAACACGTCTATATATTTCGTGCAACCCTAAACCAGTGTTTCTGTAAACTGTGTGGTCTTTTGTTCCGTGAGGGTCCTGCTGCACATAGATGATACATAACCACGTCCACACCAACAACGTCCATACCTCATATATTAGAAGGTATACTGCCTGTCTATCTCTACTATATCCATTCAAACCTGGTACACAATTTTAATATCATGCACTAACCAATATTAATAATACAATTTCTCCTTTTTTGGATCTGTTCATAGAAAAAAAGAAGCCTGCTAGTCTGCCTCCTAGAAGTTCCTTATCTTCAGTCACAGAGGGGGTCAAGCCAGGGTTGAGTGTGCCAACAGCACGGGCACATACAGTGCATCTCTTCCAGATTCAGGGGCTATTTTAGGTGAGAGTGCACTTTTCGAGCACTAGCAAACCGGCGGGCTGGAAAAACAATCCCAGAATAGCTGATCTGCTGCATCTGGTTTGTGTCGTGACAAGCCTGCGATGACTCTCCAACTCTAGATGGAAGAAGCAGGCGTAGAAAGCTCAAATTCAAATCCATTACGATAGATTCATGTTAAATAGTATGGTGTGCTAAACTACGCAATAAGCCACGAATCGGGACACAGTGATTAATGATGGCATCACGTCTCCGGAGACACGAACATTACATCCGGCAAAGACAAGGCCAATGGTTAGATAGTGATCCCATATCCGAGACAGTCTGGAAAGGGAGATATGAATCATTAGTCAGATTCTGTGAAATTGGCCATACATGATGCAACAGCCATTTACAGCTCTTATTAAACACTGTACTTAAATGTACAGTATCTGAGCCATGCACTGGCCACCATTATATACCACAATAACCAACTGTTTATCATCTTTACTTCGGGTTCAGTCAGACACCATTCAGAATTCACTGAAATCTGCAACTGTGTACGATATAATGCTCAAAGACATGCCTGCACTAATGAGAATGACTTAAGCATTTCTTTCATAAACATGTCCCTTTCATAATCTCTCACTGTGAAAGATTATTATGTCAAAGGGCAAAGACACAACAAAGAATAGTCTGGAGATGAAACTAGATCCCTTCCCAAAAGAGGAGTCTGAATTAAGTCAGGAGCATGGGGAGCAATTCCACACAGTGCGGAAGATGTGGCCCTTCCTTATTTTGAAATTTTTAATATCCATGGTGAGTAAAACTAGGTGAATGCAGTGCTGTTATAAATCATGTCATGTCTGCTTTCTGGACAGGCAGAACAAAAACAAAGCCAACAGTTAAACAAGTCTCCTCAGTGTCTCTCAGTGAGAGCAGTGAAAATCTAACACATCATGGTATAGTTAGTAATGTTCAAGGTCTCTGGAGCCTGAGGGGGGTCTTCAAGGGGAATTTGTGCCCCCCCTCCCTCATCCATTAGCTCTTTACATTGGCCCCAGATTCATTTAGTAAGCCCAGCAGAGCTGGAACTGAAGCTGAGGCTGAAGTCATATGTCTGTGTCTCTGAGCTCCCTGTAGCGAGACCCTGACTCTCTGAGCACTGTGTTTGGATTGATGAGGTTAAAGAAGCAAATCCTCACCCAAGCTGCTCCTATGTGATTGCAGCTGGCTGGTGTGGGGTTGCAGTGGAGAGGTAGACGACAGGACAGGAATCTGATTTTAAGATTTCAGATAGAGTCCGGGAGAAGGACCTCCAAGGCTCTGGCTTCTTATTACCTCTATCTCTCTTTCTCAAATGGCCCCCCATGTCCAGCTGACCCCAGGCCAGATGTGGAATAACATTACTAATATCTACACTAGTTCACCCATTATGTCATGTGGGGCCTCTTTAGCGAGAAGTATTCATGCTGAGGGCTAATGCGAAAATTACTCAGACATAGTAATGTTTTCATTCTAGGGTGCAGGACAAAAAAAAAAGATGAAGCAATCAGCTATGGATATCTGTAAGGCAAACCGGGTTACCATAATAACATTTAAAGAGATTAGCATGACAAGTCCCAGTGTGCAAAATGAGCCTCACATGCTAGCCTTGACAAGGGGGTCTCAGACACCACACTGGGTTGAAACCCAGTTCAGCAGCAGCTCTGGAGACACAGATAAGTAGACCTGGAAAGTCAACTGATCTGTGATTCCTCACAGGTAAAGATGACAGCATAAGAGAAGTAAAATGGACACAGCGGAGAGAAAAAAAACATTACTTCATGCTAATCTAATGACAAGAAAGAAACACTTTCAAGATCCTCAGAGGATGTAGCTGAAATGAGATTATCCTTGGACAGGAAAAGAGTTAATGTGCCTTTGGTATCTGCATGTGGGCTGGCAGCGAAAGACTAAATATTAGGCGTGCAAAAAAAAGGTTGCTGTACAGACTACTGTGATTTCCAAATCACAAGAGGCAACACATCAGAGAATGTTTTGAGATAGTTTTTCTCAATAAAGCATTTTGGTTTTGTGCAGCAAATCTTCAGGCTGCAGAAAATAAATCCTTCAAATTTAAAATAAGAAACCGCATTTACTGCCCCGAAAAATATATTAAATTCTCAATAATCAAAAAGAAAGCAATATTTGCAATAGCCATAGTAATATAGAGACCGGCTCACTTGGCACCAGTACAGGCATTTGGTCAGTCTCATGTGCCAGACTACCATTATTGCACACTGCTTCCTTTGCTATGTGAAGCACAGCATTCCTGGGGTCTTCCAGGTCAGGCCTGTTAATGAGGGTCTGACCAGGGACTTTGGGCCAGTGTCGGGCCAGCGCCTTACCACTCCAAAACAAATAAACCAGGGTCCATTTAACCAAACACATTGTTCTAGACCAAACGAGGGGAGTGCAAGCACTGGGGGAATATTTGCACCACTGATACGAAAATAAAACCTCAGAAGGTTTACATACTTCTCTTTGTGGAACAGTGTTTAGGCAATAGTATTTGTGTTGGAAGCTGTATATGTGCGAAGATTCTGTAACATAGGGCCAGCGTGCTTTATGAGAGAGGGAGGGAATTACAAAAATGCATTTTCAGGTTATACTCGTACCTGTGAAGACATGAACAGGCCAGGTTGAGATGCTGGAGTGATAACCTCGGGCTGTCCTTCAAGCCACGAAATCTTCAGGGGGTTTTCACTCAGGCCACTTTCATTCTTAACTGCCAGCTCCTAAAAACACAAAATAGTCTGTGAGTGGATTTTCTGATGATTTTCTATCATTATTTTTTGAGCCAAAAAAAACACATTCTCCTTGTCCTGAAAGCTGTAAAATTTGTGTTGTATTTATCTTACACCTGGGTATTATATAAATATGAAAAACACATGTAGACAAGGACAAAGGTGGATTGTAACTGGGCCAACTCCCAGAGCAAGGCTGGGAGCCGGAGATGGGCAGAGACCACAGGACCTGTGCCCAGATCCCTGTAGACTGGCAGACATTTTCTCTGGAGGGAAACCACACGTTGTGGTGAGGAAACCACAACAAAATAAAGTACACCATCACGACAAAGGGCCTGAGGAGCCAGACAATGTGGAACAATGAAGCGGCTAAAGTCCTTCCGTCCAATGGTTCCCATCAATTTAGAGATCTCTACGCTTCAGAGTGACTAAAACATTGGTTCAGGTTGCAGAAACTGTCTCGAGGCTGGGAAGTCTATGACAGGTGTCATTCTTAGTAATAATCAAACTCAGCAGGTGACCGGAGACTTCGAGGCAAGTGAGTGGTAAACAAATGTGGTTCTATGCAAATGTCTGCTGTGGAGACGATTTTGAGGACACCGGCCGGGGAGGACTTAGGTACTTACAGCTGCTCTCACAGTTGCAAATTCGACCACAGCGCTTCCTCTCTTCTTAGCCGATACAATCACATTCGAAACATCCCCATACTAGAGGTAAGAAATGGGAGAATAAAAGAAAAGTCATATTGAGGAAGAGGAGAGATGCAGAACATTCAAATTAGTATTTCCTTTCAGAGCACAAACCATAACCATGAAAACACAAAGCATATGCAGACTGAAGAACTGAAAACACGGGTGAATATAACAGACTTCTGGAATAAAAGTTAGGATTCAATATGTGTTTGGTTATTAAACCTAATCTCTAATGATAGGGTTCGTATGTTTGGGACTGAGCCAGTAATACTGCAAAGAACATCATGTACAAAAGTGAGACCTCTGTGGCTTCTCAAAAGACAAGAGACAAGAGGCAGTATTGGATCGTTTTAGCTACTCCTTGTGCAATGACAGCATTTGATAAACAATATTTTTGGCATGAAAGCTGAAATTAGATGTGGCTTTCATCCAACTCCCTGCCACAAATCAGAACAGGGAGGAAAGGTTGGCCAAAGGGGGAGCAGGGCAAAGAGCGTCTTAGACATTCCCTGATTTCTGTCCGAGAGAGATGGAGAGAAGAGGAAAAAGGTTAGACACACGTCTTCGCAGGGAAGATAAAAACCTGATCCCTTTTGAAGACAGCCATTAGCAGAGCAAAGGTTTTTATGTATAACCGAGACCTTTTGTCATTAACCTCTCCCCGCCTAAATCCGGGGCTTGAGAGCAAAGAGAAGGATGGACGTGACCTTAGAGAATCTCATCCTGTGAAAATGTAGCTTTCTGGGAACGGGGAAGTCCAGGAATGCTAATGTCTACGAAGGACATTGTGAAGCTAGCCAACAGTGACAAAAGAGACTCTCAAAAGGCCTCTGTTTCATAGAATATAAATATCTTAACATGTTTTTTCCCCCCTAAACGAAGATGTATTATTTTAAGCGGCCAAAGTACACAAGTCCGCACACGTACGCATGCACAAGTATACACATACCATACTTTCCCACACAGCGGTGGCTATTTCAACTTGCCCAAACCCTTAACTGTCACTCACTGGAGCTTGCCATCTCAAACAAAATCTTTTCCTAAAATTTATTCCCTTTGCTGAAGAATTTAAAAGAGGAACAACACTTTTTTTCCACAGTCTTTATTATGACACAGCCCTCCTGCCTGGAGCCATATTGATTGAGTTCGTGCAGAGGAGAAATTCATACGCCTTTTTCCGGTAGGCTTGACGTCAGTGACACTTGCCCTATCCTTATTTCAGGCCAACCTATGCCCCACCAAAAGCCCTTGTGACGGATCATAGCATACAGTGGTACTGGGTTGCATGAGAAGAGCACATTTCCTAATGCCTCCCTTGGCACTGCTTAATCACCTGGTAAGAGGGCCACAAACAATGGCGTGCATGGCTTTAAAAGGGCACTACAACATTGCCCTCAGCACTTTCACTGCAACAAAACTTAATGGGCCTTGTTTAAGGGGAAGAATAAAACAATCTACAACGCTGATGTCATGCAGACCTCAAATATGGCCGGACTCTGCAGGCAAGTTTGTTACAGTGTAGCTCTGCTTTGGGACAGCAAGAAGAGACTATTGTTATACAATGTCATCTTATGTTGCGAAAGTAATATATATCATCATATTCAGAATTTCCTTGCAAAATGATTCACTGACTAAATGCTCAGATGGGAATGTCTGTTTTTGGTTAATCCAGTCAATTAAATACCTCACATATTAAATCATCACATTCATGAAAAATTCCTGTAAAGCAGCCCTGCTCCGTAATTTACAACATTGCCTGCAATGCCCTAATACAGGCATATTAAAGGGAAAGCTACCTTGGTAGCCTCAAGGAATACTTCATTATTACCCAGCCCAAAATGGTGCCTTGTTGTTACTCTGTCGTGTGAAAAGACAGGAGTCCTAAAGGCAAGCCAAGTTAAAGGGGAACACCACCCAAATTAAGAATTCCAATATGTTATTGTGATGGCCTAGAAAAGTTCAGTTAATATCTGTGAACATGAGCTACTCTCTCTCAAAGCCAGAAACCAGAGAAGTAAGTCTCAAACTTGTGATGTCATCAAGTATAAAGTGTGGAGCTGCTTCACAGACAATGAACGGGAGTTGGATTTTTTGGGCCCACACAATGTTTTCTTTATTATACCCAAATGAGCTTAACTCTATTGTAATGTTCTCAGTACTGAAACAGAAAACATACACGTATACTCTGAACATTCCCCCGGATGCTCTCAATGTCATCGAGAACATCTTTCCCACTTCACTGTCTGTGAAGCAGCTCCATACTATGACATCACAAACTTCAGTATTTGAGAATTATTGTTTGAGAGTTGTTCATGTCCATGGAATGGACATGTATAAGTTTTAAAAATCGGCATAGTTTCCCTTTTAAAGAAGCAGTAGGAAGGATTTAGTGGCATCTAGCAGTGAGGTTGCAGATTGCAACAAACTGAAAACACCTCTGCTCAACCCGCATAACAAGAAATTATGATGGCCTTCAGCTACTGTAG
>JAPZEB010000007.1:20743643-20756141 GCA_029783705.1 Chaetodon striatus
CCTCTAATTCTTCAGAAAACAATGCAGAAATTGCATAAACAAATAATAAATCTTGCTCCAGTTCTACTGGGCAACTGACAGAAGTCTGTGGCTCAGGATGGAGGGAACGTGAGCAGAAACAAAGACAGATAAACACATTAACTGGCGCACTCACCTGCTTTCGGGTTGTCTGGGTTCTTGTCTGGATGGCATGTCAAGGCTTTCTGCCGATAAGCTTTCTTGATCTAGGAGAAAAACAGAAGAACCCCTAGAGTTATGTAGAGTGGAAAATGTTGATTAGGACACAAAGAGAAAGAATCATCCACTTAAGCACAGATTTTTGGCCATGTGAAAGTTAAATTCTTACTCTCAGTACCAATTATCTTTATCCTGTCGTCCTTGGCCCAGAAAACCAAATTCTGAATTTAAAAAAAAAGATGGTCCCATTGTAATAATGGCACAAATGGCAACAGGCTGACATGAAAGCACTGGGGGTGAAATGTGGTCTGCATTTAAATAAAAATCAGGGATTGTATTGTTTGGATCAAATCAACACCTGAGCTGATCCTCTGCTTCGTGTCCTTTTGACATGTTGTTAATGGAATCTAACCACCTCGGCACATACTCCACAGCGAATTACCCGCACAAGAATTCCAAACTATTCTCAGGCCCATTGCCAGTGTGCAAGATAAATGTGGCCTGAGTTGCAGCCTAGTATTAGTCCATCTTTATTTAAACTTTAAAAAAAACGTTACAATAACATACACAAACAGAGTGCCATTGTCTATAACAAATCTGAGAAGCCGGCCATTAATATCTTAGGCAGGTAGCCAAAACTTTTGGGGGGTTCAGAGAACCAAAGTGGAAAAACGAAACAATACTTTAGAGTATTGTAATGTCATATGAGGTTTTAGTTATAGCTGATTTTTTAACTCTGGGTCACTGCTTGGAATGTTAACCATTCATTGGTCCTTCTAGGGACCAGTTAATGACAAGGTGGTTTTCATTAGATCTCTGCTCCTCTGGAGAAAGAAGGGAAGCAGGGAAACTTTCCGTGGAGACCAGAGGGGGCTGTAGAGTGCGGTGCTGACGCTTTCAGCACACAACCTCAAAAGCACAAGCTAATATATATGCGTTGCATGCTAAGGACCTGGCACATTAATCCCCCTTATATCTAAGCTCTGACACAAGCACACACACTGACATAGACTTTCTCACCAGTCTAATCAGCCGTGCCAACGTTCTGCATGTTTTCACATACTCCCCCCTTCGCACAAATCAATCTCCTGCCAGTATGCTACGGGCCACAGAATTTGGGAGCTCCTTTCTTCATGTCTGGGAAACGTTTGCATTGGACGCCTTGTCCTCTGGCATATGCAGTGTTTCCCTGTGTGTTGTTTTGCACAATTTTATCTCTAGAATGCACGCCAAAACATACAGCACTGACTTTACTGGGGGGGAAACAAAACTCAGCTCTGAGGGAACTGAGCAGAATGGTGTAATCCATCAGTGTCCAGGCCTTTTTAAACAGCAACTCCAATGAGGCTCCATGACAGTCAACTTAGGCACATTAGGCTGGATGCCCATTGTCCAATGGCTAAGACTCCACACAATTACATGAAAGCAACAAGCCTCCAGTGAACCCTCCAGAGCTTATCATGGCTCAGACAGCTCCTAAATGTCACAAGTCCTTTCTTCTCTCTCTTGGTCAACATCAGATTTTTTCTCATTATAGTTCCAATAGTAAATGAGAACTTGGTTCATTGAGAGGGCTTTGAGAGACTAGACATCATTAAGAGATATTTAGTCTTGCTGCCTGGCACACAGAGCCTTCCTACAGATTGAGACTGACACACAGGGCTGTGGACCGGAGCCAAACACATATGCTTACTGAAGGCCTAAGCCTACTTTTCCTTTTCAGCCTCCCTCCATCTGTTACTCACGTTTCTTTTCACTGTGCTCGCTGTCATAGCTTTGTCCAATTTTCTCTTTTTGGTCGGATAAAAGAAAAAAAAAATGAAGACTCCAGCTCACGTTCAAATGTATTTTTATTCATCTATATACAGGTATATAACTGGACAAAATACTGTTCCTGTCTGGGACCAAAATGAAGCGACAAGGTAAGAAGGCCATTATTAAGGCTGTTCCTAGCTATTATTTTCATAGTTGATTTATCTGTCGATTATTTTCTTGATTAATCTACGACTTATTTGGTCTATAAAATGGAGAAAATTGTTCATCAGTGTTTCCGAAAGCCCAAGATGACATACTCAAACGTCCACAGCCCAAAGATATTCAGTTGACTGTCATAGATGGGTAAAGAAACCAGAAAGCATTCACATTTAAGAAGCTGGGTTTAGAAAGTTGACTTTTTGATTAACAATTACTCAAACCAATTAACTGATTATCAAATTAGTTGGCGATTCATTTAATAGCTGACACCTACTAGATTAATTGTTTTCGCTCTTGCCATTATGAAAAGCCATTTCATCCTGTGTAATGCATAGGTAGTGAGAACAGCTGGAGAGCTCCCTGCCTAACACAGCCCTGTCAGTGCTTTGACAAAACCGAGAGAAAGAGAGTGTGTTTCACAGTTTGAGTTCTTCGAATACAACTTTGTGAACATTTTTGATGACCATTTCCAAATGTAGGCTTTAGTTTTAGATTCGTTGTTTTTGTTAGTTTTTTCCTACTGCTCCAAGCAGCTACAGTTACGCTTAATTTCCATATAAGAAAATTATCTTGCTGAAGTATGCATTACTTTCTGTCAGTGTTGTCAGCATGGTTATGCAGTTTAAGTGCAGACTGATGTAAAAACTGTGCACTACATTACCTCACTCACACTACAGTAACAATAATGCAATTTTGACAAAACCTGCACCTTAATGCTGACTGTAACGCATTACACAGGCACGCAAGTTTTAAAAGGGTTAAAAAAATGGCTGCCTTGAATGCTAGAAAAAAAAAACATTACGATTTCAAAACTGTGTAAAACCGTTTGCAGCTGTGAAGTTAACTGTGTGCGATTTGAAATAAAGCAAGCTAAAACACGCAAAATCACCGCGATGGTGCTTTAAGAGCTCATGCCGTGTCCTCAGCTCACACTCACTCTACTTCTTCTCGTTCTGTACTACTTCTCATGTTCGTCATCACCTTTAGCCAGCTGACAAGATAAACACATCTCCACATCTGCTGTAAACACAGCAGATGTTTGACATTGTCAGGGCAAAAGTTTGGCCAGCTGAGCTGTTTGACAAGTACAACCTGTCATCGCTGATACTGTTTTGGCGGAGAGTGGCCATGTGGCACGTCATCACCTTTGTCTCACTGAGTTCAGTTAAAGATCTAAATAACACAAATACTCCTCTACGTTTGAGTTAATTATCATCCCTCCTTTTCTCTCCATCTCTTCCTCCCTTTTCTTTTTTTTACTCCCTCTGGCATCCTTCACGATATCTTGTCTCTATCTACTGCTCCTCCAGTGCCGTTTTGTTAAATAATACATGATTACTCCCATCAATGCCGTAACACGCAAGCCTTAATTGATGTTGGAAGACCCCGAAGCCCTTTGGTCCTACAAACCAGAAGCCAAGGCGGGCCAACTTTTGAAGAGGTTAGCACATGTGTGGATAAGAGCTCTCAGATCGAGAGTGGCATCTTCCTACAGGACTAACCCAGTAAATTACTGTCGCAATTATCTTTGTGCAGTCCACCATGACCTTTCGGGATTGGCTCCTGAATCAATTATGAGACCGTATGAAGAGAAAACCAGGAGAACTCCTGGGCCCTAACCAATTGCTGTCCCCTGTGCTTACAAATGAGCAAAAGTGTTAGTATTTAATGCTGCTGTGTCTTCCATAACCTGCGATTCAAATTATTCTAGACTGTCACATGCCAATTTTTTTTGTGTTATACTTGAGATAAACTGAACTGCAGGATTCTCAACTGTTTCACACACATCAATTTGTGGGAGGATGAACCGAGAAATCAAGGAAAGACTCTGATCAGCAGGCCAACAGTAGCCTAATGGTTAGTGCCTGGCTAAAAACAGACTCTATGTGCCTCCCTGATCCCTGCCTGCCACAGAATAATTGCATGCCCACATCTTGTCCTCATTAAACCACTCTTTGGTGCCAATTATGGTTGACAAACTGGTCCTAGTGCAGCCCCGGCACAGCCCTGGTAGGGCCCCTTGCCTGTGTGGCTGATTAGCTGCCTGATCTGCCATGGGCCCATCCTCCTTAATTACAACGCTCTGCTATTTACGGTACATTATCAGCTGGAGGAAAATAATAACAGCCGCAACAGGGAAAAGGAAGAAGAGGAGCGAGGACAGGGGCAAAAAGGATATTACCACACATAGAAAATGAGAGCGTAAAATAAGGAAAAAAAATTGGTTGTGATGAAGAGAAACAGTGAGACACTGTGATGAAGTTTCCATGTGTTCGACTGCTTGTGAACCTACCCAAACATCCAGTCAAACATGGCGTTAATCAGTATTAAACTATGTAAACACTTAATGGAATGGTATCAAGATTAGATGATTTTGTGTTATCATTATACAGATTTCTGTTGACCAAATTAAAGACTCTAAGCTGATTGTAATTGAAAACTAACAAATACATTAATGAAGTTTTTGTTTACATACGAAGGTTTGTCTGTAAAATGACATACGCATAAGTGTGGGACACAGATCAATGCACTGACACAAATCACTCAGGTGATGCTGTCTTATGTTGACAGACATTAAACACCCTACGACCCCAGATAACATCACTGAAAATGTGCCGCAGTGCACCATAGGATGTAATAATAATCTTAATGTACCTGCCCTGACCAAGCAGAGAAGAAACTCATCACTGAGAGTAATGACTTTACAGTGCTTGTTACAGTGTAATGCAATCACCTGTCCCTAGATGCTCTATCTGGAAGTAAATCATCCAGGCATGTAGTTGCTGTATATACTGCAACACATCAGGTACACTACAATTTGAGTAGCTGAACAAACCACAAGATATTTTGTGTGGTCTTAGCTGTTGACACTGTCTCACCAAGCAATCTGTGGTAGGTAAAACACACACACACACTAAGGCAATTATTACCCAAGCCCTGCTGATATGCATGAGCATAACTCTTTAAATGGTGGCTAGCCTTCAGCAAGAGCCTCCATCAGCATAACAAGAATAAAGCAAACCCCAATCGACCATAGTCATTAAATCACAGACTCTGACATGCAAGTTTCCCCGGCATTCACCACCCAGCCCAGCCCAGAAGAAGGTCAGCAGCAGTGATAACAGAAAGAGATGCTAAATAGAACCAGGAGGAGATGCAGAAGGCAAATCCCCTACGTCAAGGCAATGTTTTACAAGCTGTGGCTAAGCCCACACAAACAGGCTCTGGGATGAGCTTCTTCACCTCCCTCCGTGATAAACAACATGCCTGATGGTAGTGGTGGAGCAGTGGGTAGGCAGTCCATTTGATGACATCTGCCTTCACACACTTGATTGATTTTTGAGCCCCCCAGACTCAATGCATTACACACACACACAAACCCCTGCTATCGCTCTCGAACATCAGCAGACCCCACAGAACCAGCCCTCTGCATTTTGGAGTCTCAATTCTACCCAAGCCACAACCGCTAACTTCCTCCGGGATAATCCTCTGGGGAGGACAGGACTTTGAAATCCAATTAAGAAATTAACTTCCCTCGTTTTGGCCACAATTTTAAGTTCCCTTCGGGCTTGTGGATTCTAGATGCTGGAAACTGTGAGGAGAGGTGGTCGTAGGGAAAAGGCAGGATTCAGGACATCATGGTGAACCGCTCTGGGCTAGGAAATGACATGTATGGGAGTTGATTCAAAATCCATGCAGGGACAAAATGTTATTCAGGCAAAGTTGTGTTTGTAGTGTGCAGAGGTACAAAACCAGATTAAACCCTATATGCCTATAGCCTATACGTGATCATACATGGCTTAGTTGTAGATAAAGAAAAAACATACATGAATTTCAGGTCCATACTATTTGGAATTTATTTCAGCTGACACAACAGTCTATTGCTATATTAGCCAATAGACAAAAAAAAAAAAACATGTGGCATAATCATAAAATAATCAATTGATTTTTTACGAAATATTTTAAACAAAAGGCCAAAAATTCTATATTTCCATCTTCTCTATTATGATCGTTTGCGGCTATCTCTGTTTTTTTATTATTATATGTGGGCCATTGGTCATACAAAAAAGCAATATGATGACGTCTCTTGGGCTGTGCAAAATTGTGACTGATATTTTTTACTTACTTTGACATTTCATAATAATTAATTTGATACTTTATAAACAAAAAGATTGATCGGTTATTTAGGATAATAACTGGTAGATGAATTGATAACTGAAATTAGTTGCAGCCCTAGAATTTATATCCATCCTTATTCAAGGCCATTTCATGTCATTGTTGTGTTACACAGTATAAACACAGACTTAACTGATGCAACGGTGCCACCCAGTGGCCTTGTCAGTGAATCACACCACTGCGATTCAGTCATTAGCAGCTGTGTCTGTCTTTCCTTACCTGGAGTGACTGGACCTAGAATTTCAGTGCTTTGCTTTACTAACCAGGCGTTTCTTTTAACAGAAAAACAGGCATCTCGTGTTACGATATTATACTCACGCACATGCACACACACTTCACCCACACTTCATGGTAGCAAGCTAACACAGCATCATGCTAAAAGGCCAAAATGTCACACACTCCCGTACAGTCTCTTTGTGCAAATTCAACCACTTTTTAACATTTAACATTAGCTAACACTCGGATAAACTGTCTGCCAAAAGAACATCCTTCAGCCTGTCCTGCGCCTGAAATTTAAAGGCTATTTACATAGCTAACTAGCTTAACTGCTAGCTTGTTTACACACCTCTTTCGTCGTTGCAGTGCTTTCAACACCGAGTAAACCATACAGGTCCATCTGTAGGATATCCTTAGCCTTTCCGGACATGTCTGCCAACAACGAGCTACAGTCCCAACACAGAAAAGAAACGGGTGTACACGCAGTGTTAACGTTTAGATAATGCAGTGGTTTGTTGTTATCCCCGGACCAGACAGCATGCGCCTGACGTCGTCGACCTTTCAACTAGGATGTACACTGCAACCTGGGAAATGTAGTTCTTGTTCTGCTGTTCCGCGCCGCTGTCGCTGTTGTGGAAATGCAGAAAGGTTTTTAGCATTTTTATCATAGAATTTACATAGAAAAAATAGTTTTATAAGTCTGAACTTTTTAAACTCACTTTAACTTCTTTATAATGTCTTTGTAGGTTTCTTACAAAATAAGTTTCATTGTCAAATTTATCTCGTGTGTGACAGGTTTTATAGTGTGTTTCATCCCCGTCGTTAAAGGTCGCATAAGCAGTTTTTAACCATATTAATTTGAGTTATAACCATAACCATAGTTAAACAGATCCATTTTAGGTCTGCATCGTGTTTCTCAACCATGCGTTAGTTACTTAATTGTGTTATGTAACTTTTTACAGCATCATCATGCTGTTGATTTTTTGACTGTTACAAATATGTATCATAGGGAGTAGAGAAGGACAGTGATGGGTGCATTAGCCTTCATTATTTTTCACATAAACACATGCTCCCTCAAATCTGAATATACTTTAGAGTTGTGACATTTTATATTTGAGTAATACACTTAAACTGAGTTGCATGCATCTGCCAACTCTGGTGCATTACACTGTTGTGCATAGTGCTCTCTGGTGGACAAATTATGTAACAGCGCTATTATCTCTAAAATGTTCCTCAAGCTCTTTCCAGCATTTCATGTATTTCATTTATTTATTCCAATCTGTCAGCATCAGCATACATTCTTATACATCTGTAACAAGCCAATATAAGCCCATAACATAACTCTGTCGATGGATCAGACGTGTTCGACAGGAAATACCACAACAGTTGTTGCTACAACTTTATTTATATTTTGGGCAGCCAGGCTCCACCTTTGTTTACCTTTTAGTCATGGAGTAGCCTGCTTAAGCCTTCAGTTTTATTTAATGAAACCTGAAAACACCTTGTACAAATTGTAAAATGTAAACGGAAAACTCTAAACAGAAACCTTGTAGACCAGTGCAGAGTCAAATCAACATAAAGAAGTGTAAAGCTTCAACATATTCACAATATATGAAATGTGCAAATGTTACATATCTGTGGTTTGCAGGAATGTGCAGTAGTAACATTTATTCTAGTGACTGGGTTGGTTTAAAGTGGGCTCCACAGACTCTTGAGGGTTTCCTGATAGGAACGTGGGGATTGTCAGTAACATAAGGAATGCTTAGTTGAATAATAGGCCTGATAATGCTTTGCTTTGAAAACAGGAGAATTAACAAATTATTAAAGAATCAGCTGTCCAGATCCGAGCATTTTCTCCACCACTGTTGTCACTACACTGCAGTGGAAAAATAAAGCTAGCCCAAAAAGTATATCAGCATCTGGCGTGTTTCATAAGGTTCATCTGGACAAAATTCATTGCATTTGTATAGAATTCAGTTTTATTTAATAACCTTAATATAACTTCCAAAGAAGAGATAAACTGTTTTTGTTTTCCGGACACGGATGTATTTGTGGTTGACTGATAAGCCATTGTTCCAGCATTTCCTGTAGGCAGTAGGGATCCATCCTGATGCAGAGTCAAGAACAAGTCCTGACATGTCTTCTAACATTCCTCTTTTTCTAAATTGTAGTAGACAAATTAAAGGTTATGAAAAGCTGAAACAACCCCAATGCTGAAACAAAATCTAAGCCCTTGTTGCATGTTATTTTCAAACTGTTAGAGTTTAGTACGTTCAGCCCATTGTGGTCATTTGACCATTTGTTTCGGGATAACTACAACGAATACAGTAGAACTAAACCCTCTAATACCTGACACACCCTTATAGTGTCCATATGACAAACAGTTTTGCAGAAGGACTAGTAGGTTAAGGGCTGACAATAACTTGTGTATACGTGTATACAGAAAAAAATAAATGTAAATGATGTTGACTTTGGCTTGTAAGTATTGGGAGGTTGATTTCAACTGGGCTGCATGATCCTGTTCAACCAGCTCAGCAATAGAATTGTGGACTTTAATGAGGACATAGTATTTGCTCAGTAGCTTTTGTTGCTCCGTGTAAACAAAGCAGTCTAATGTGTAGCCATTATTTTCACTGTGACAGGATGGAAAGGCAGCAGCCCTGCATATATTCTTTGGCTTTGTAACCTGAGCACCCATGCTGCTGATTTCCCTCTGATCTCCCTCATAGAAGCCCCATTTTCCTATAGATTAACAAAACCTCTTATGGAGATGACACTTTGGCTCAGGGGACGTAAAGCAGTGCAGCAATACAATTACAGTTAAGTTTTCGTTCTCTGAGGCGGTGAAACTCTAGCAAGCTAAATGGCCCCAAGTCACAAGGGGAATGATAAACAGATTGTCAACGAAAAATAGGCTGGACAGACAAACAAAAGTCCCTCTTGTCATTGTGAAAGTAAAGGCTGTTTGATTCAGATACAGAAAGAAAAATCTATTGAAGATATCTTTATATTTTGGGGAACTAAATGCTTATACCTAAGAGAAATTCATTAAAGCTAAATCATTTTAAGTCACAGTAACCACATTATGCCTGTAGCTGAAGGGGAAATGTAAACACACTCAAGGCACTTGTGAACTTGGTGAACTTTGTGTTGTTTTGGGGATTTTTTTAGTCACAGGAAAATGTTGTTAATTCAGGCACATTTTGACTCTTAAGTCCAAGATTACTGAGAAATGGCTGAATTATTATCTCCATGCTCTGCTGGTATTGTGTAAGCTACAAGTTGGGTTATACCCTTTATTCCCTACTTGTGTAATTAAAGCAGTGGATCAAAATGCGCTTTGTGGAAGATTTTACATTCCGAAACCCCTTGAAGCCATGTAAACAAATCAGAGCGGAAACATGAGGCTTATGTCTGGGTGTCTCCAGATTATGTCTGGTTTCTGGATTCTGATTTAAAGCATTCAAAGGACAATTTAGTTAAGAGCAAATATGTGCAATTTCACTGAGAAAAAACAAGGAGCACTGGACTAGATCAGAGAGATCTAAAAGGCTAATGTTATGTCAAAAATGTTGTTGTCTAATACCCCACAAGGCTCTTTGAGGCTGTTAGAGCCATACACACCCTGAAGGTTGGACATTGTGTCTGCATTTATCAGATAAAACCAAATTAACTCAAGAGTACAATAGACTGCACTCTGTCAGTGCGACAGATAGCTTGTACCGCCATGAGTCGACTTGGAGAATCAGGGAATCCAAGTTAATTTCCCTCCTGCAGGGACTATCCGCCTGAGGTCAGATCCAGCTGATGGGATGGGGAGTGTGGGAGGAGGGCCCACAACCACTGGCTGCATTCAGCATCACAAACAGTTTCAAGCTACAAAGCGGCAGGCACATCGAGACCGGAATTTAAGCAATTAACATGCCTTCAAAATAAAACGCCGAACGTAGAAAGCCCCGTGAATGTGAATATGCAATGAAAAAAATAATTGGATACATTTTCTGTGATTAAGGTTGTTCCCCTGGCCGTACTTATTGTCAGTTTAGTGACCTGTTGCTAGTGGCAACCCCTCAGTTCGGTAACAGAGTTTAACTGACATTATTACAGCTTTTCTTTAGCAAGATATGTGCAAGCCTTTGTGGACAGGTAAGTTTCATGTAGGCCTATATTCCATAATGTGTGGTTGGACCATTTTCCTTAGGTACTTCGATTATAGTAGTGTTTCGTGTATGTAATTTTAGTTGATAAATGAATTCATCTGTGATAAGTTTACCGCTAAATTAGCCATACAAACGTTAGCTGTTAGGAGCTAACGTTTATGTGTTGCTACACTGCAACACTCGTCATTGTTAGTTAGCTTCTGTTGGGCTAATTTTGGTGACGTGTGGAAACATATTTATTTATTAAACCATTATGTGTTTATTTGATAGGTGCTTGTGACACTTTGTTTAATTTTTTAACTTTTTATAAGGACAATGTAACTGATTTGACAGTCAGCCTAGCTAAGTTTTGTAGCTAGCTAACGTTAGCTAAATTTGGTTCTCTTGAAACCATGATAATGTCATAAGGATGCTCTAAATTATATTGTAGGAGAAGTGTCATTGTAACTTTTCTTTTGTGGACTATTGTACTTCTTTGTTTACTTGATAGATTACTAGTGGCACTTTTGCTTTATTTTTTAAATATATAAAGGGACAATGTAACTAATATGACAATTAGCTTAGCTAAACTTTTGTAACTAGCTAACGTTAGCCAAATCCGACTCTCTTGTAACCATGGCAACGTCATAAGGATTCTCTAAATTGTATTTTGGAAGACGTTTCATTGTAACCACAACTTTTCTTTTTTGGAATAAGGTTCTTTATTGTGTACTTGATAGATCACTAATGTCACTTTTGTTTTATTTCTTCGTTTAAAAAGGGACAATGTAACTAATTTGACAGTTAGCCTAGCTAAACTTTTGCAGCTCGCTAACGTTAGCCAAATCCGGTTCTCTTGAAACCATGGTAACGTCATGAAGATACTCTAAATTATATTTTTGGAGGAGTTTCGTTGTACCCACAACTTTTATTTTGTGGACTAAGGTTCTTTGATATTTATTTGATAGATTACTAATGGCGCTTTTGCCTTATTTCTTGGTTTATAAAGGGAAAATGTAACTAATTTGACAGTTAGCCTAGCCTAGCTAGACCATAGTGTGGAGGCTAACTAACGGTAGCTACATCTAGTTTTCTTGAAACCATACTAGCGTGACAATGATGCTGTAATTCTTATTGTATAATATTTTGGGGGGGAGATTTATTGTAACCACAATCTTTGTAGTCTTCTGTGTTCAGCGCTTAGCTATTCTCAGTGTTAATAAGGTAAAAACTCTGAAGGCTCAATCTTTCCTTGCCACATTGGTACTGCATTAACAGTTAAGCTTGCGGCATACTTGTGATGGATTTTATTGCGAAAGTCTTGACCGGATGTGTTCGTTCAGTAATGTTGGTGTTTTGACCATGGTTTTGACACTGTCAGTCTCTCACAAGTGAGTGAAAGCTCAGGGGCCGTAGCGATCTGAACGCGGTGCCATCCGCATACCACACAGAGTCTGCCCCGCCATACAATACTGAAATTTTCAAGAGTCCATGTTTTATTTTTTGCCAGAACAAGAGGTTGTCCGGATGACTGCAAAGTGCCCTTCCATCTGAAGCACCAGAGTAGGCGGTTCTTCAAGTGTCTTCATATCTATGGAATAAAACCAGGTAAGGTGTCACAGTCACACTCATAGGTAATCTATAACGATGCAACAGGGCATTAAGATGTGACATGTGTAGTAACGAAAGTAGTACGCATTATCGTCTTATTATTCTGGTGTCTTTTACTCGCTACAGTAACGTTAAGGTGATTAGTCCCGTTATGTCCCCTGGTATGTGGGGAAAAATCGAAACGCAAAGTAATGATGTTGCAACG
>JAPZEB010000007.1:20756241-20767030 GCA_029783705.1 Chaetodon striatus
ACGGTACTGTGGCTATGTCAGGTCCTGTTTTTCATCACAATGGAAATGTAAATGCGTAATGCAGATTCGCAAACTGGCAATTGCATGCTGGCATCACAGTCTTGTCGATACATCCCGGAGGTGATAATCGGTTGTTCCCTCTCCAGCTCCTTGCCTCGGACAGAAAAAGGAGGAAGGCGGCGGTGAGGGGAAAAAAACTGTGTTGCCAAAATCAACTTGAACTGAGGATTCCTGTTTTAAGGCTGTATGTTGCACCACTTGGGTTGTCACTGTCAGTGTGTTTTTTTATATTGTGCAGATGTTAAATCAATCTGACAGTTGCTGAAGAAATCCGTAGACATTCTGGGAACAAGGGAAACTGCAACTAAAAGAAACATTTCAACTCCAAAATGTGCTTGTAGACTTTACAGGCATGTTGGTTACTTCCTTAAATAGCAGAGTGGAACAGAGGAGGGAAGGATATCAAATGACAACCAGATGTTTTTTGTTGTAGTAATGACTCTGTCAATACTGTAAAAGACTTTATGGCATTGATGAAGCTTAAATAATAATGTATAATTGTGCAATCTTCAAGCAGCATGTGTGCTATGTGTAAACATATGACATAACATGAAATCTGCTGTCATCATTTCAGTGCTAAAAAGGTAGAATCTAATAGTTTCTAATCCCCATCCTTTATCTCATAATATGTGGTGTTTGATTGGAAGGAGGCAGAATAAGAAGGGAGACAAATGTGTGAACTGGTCCGTGAGATTTAACTAATTTCCCTGAATCTATTACAGTTTATTGACTCATTTATTATTGCTGACTTGCATAGAGGATTTCCAGAAAAAAACAATTAATCATGCAAGCAAGCTTTGCATATGTCTCAGAGGAAATAATTCAGTGGAGATGTTTCTGCGCATTCAGAAGTGTTGATGCTGTACAGTGGCAGTGGGCTGCTGCGTGGGCGGTTTAACCAGAGGACAGATGAGTGGGTTTGTCCTGTGTGCAGTGATTCAGCCTGCTATTAGCGGTACATGTGGGAGACCTGGCAGACAAGGTCGGCAAAAGGAAAGTTTCTTATATTTGAGGAGTGCCCGAAAGAATGTGCAGATGTTTTTTCCGTTACAGTCAGTATTTGACGCCGTTTTACATATAACACAGACTTTTGCACATGAACAGAATATCAAATCATCATCCTTAGGAACGAAACTGAAATTTTGAGAGAGGAACATGAGTTGTCACACCCGCGTGTTTATCTCGAGTCAAGTTTCCTGTACTGGGAAAGTCCTTTCCTTCCCCATGAGAAGTTCCTGAGCCATACTGGGGAGTCACGTTTACACACAAAGCATTTCCTTCGAAGTGTCTTTAGTCATAATAACAGCTTTTGCAGGACGTTAACCAATAAAACAGAACTTTTAATGGATTTCAATGGAACTGTAATAGCTTCACAAGTATTCATGACTGTGTGAAAATTCTCCAGATTACAAGCGTCAACTTGCAAGTGTTGTTCCTCACTCACACTGAACATGAACGCCAAATGTCCTCCCAAATCAGAAAGTGTTTAACTGGTTTCCTGGGCATAACTCCTGTCAGTCTGAAAGGGAGGCAGGGATCATTCCATCCATTTTGTGGCTAATGAACACAGCTCTTTGAAGAGTACTGAGAAAGCCTTTTGTAAAACACCATTGTCTGCCTGCTCGCTGCCACGGTAACACTCTCACACTGGCAGTGGGACTAAAATGCTGCAGTCAGAGCTGACAAATGCCTCGCCAGAATATGTGAGAAAAAATAAAGCCTCATTTCACCTTGACTCTGCTGAGTGAATAGAAATCCAATTTGTTGGATTTTTCACAAGTCATTACGTCTGTGAATTACCTTTTGAAAAGAGAGAAATACAAAATTGGATTTTACTGCGTTTAGTTAACTGAGCTCCTTACACGAAGAACCTAAAATGAAGAAGAAAAAAAAGCAAGAGTGGGGCCTTCTATTGTCAAGATAGTAAAATAGAGGACTTGTGAAAGCTATAATTCCTTCCAGACTGGCTCTGTGAACGACCTTTTTACAGAGCTTTGTGTTTGTTCATGCTCATCACTCAGTGTCTCATCTGTATATCTTATGTTTGCCAAGTGTGAAATCAACAACAGGGGACAGAGGAACGACACACGCTTGTTCTTTAATTCTGAACCACCTAATATTACAACTCCAGCACAGAGAGAAAGTATTTTTAGACCCATGGAGAAAGATTTCCCCTTTTTTGGTCTGAGCCCTTATCCTGTTGATTTTATCAGAATGTGGGAACGTGTTTATCCTAGTAAAATGCATTTCAGTGCACAGTTTTTAGAAGCTCGGGGGTAAGACAGGATGGTAAAAAAGAGAGGATTTTGCTCTGAGGTTACGCCAGAAAAGGGCACTTGTGGGATCAATGTGTGCATTCATGTCAGTGTCAGATATTCTGGTAAGATGTTGAGGAATGTTTCTCCTGCACAGTTGTTTCTGTGTATTACCTTTTCACAAGTGTGCCTTGTACACATTTTGCAATGTTTATATCCTAGTAATGAGCTTGAAAATACATTTATTTATGTAGTTGACTGTGATACTTGCTGTCCAGACCAGGCGTTGAGCCCGGCTTTGTAGAGAGTTTTGACGAGCTGACAGCGAGTCTCCCTTCTTTCAAGCAGGATTAAATAGGAATGTTTGGCAGAGCTGGTGGTGAGTGGACTGCTGACATATCTTTTGCTCATCCACAAAAGTGCAGAGCTATCATTTCCTATTCTGCTGTTCTTTCTGATAAGGCCTTGTTTTGGCCTGTTTCCTCTTGTCTCGATAGCAATGGCGACAATGTGTACTTGATAAAATCAGTGGCTATCGGTGCAAACAGACGCCATCTGCAGTCCAAAACTAGCTGAAAAATTTCTCTGAAAAAATAATAGCTGAAGATTGTCTCTTGTCATCTGCACATACAAACTGTGAACTTGTTTCCCTTCTGTCCTCCACAGCCATCATGTCAGGGAAGTCAGATGGGAAAAAGAAGTGGGCGGCAGTTAGGGATCGCCTGGGCTCCTCACAGGACTCAGATTCCCAGCAGGAGGCCAACCTGGAGAGTGCTGACCCAGAACTGTGCATCAGACTGCTGCAAGTTCCCACCGTGGTCAACTACTCGGGGCTGAAGCGTCGCCTGGAGGGCAGTGACCAGACATGGATGGTCCAGTTCTTGGAGCTGAGTGGGTTGGATCTCCTCCTTGAGGCCCTGGATCGCCTCTCAGGGCGGGGATGCTCTCGCATTGCAGATGCCCTTCTGCAGCTCACCTGCGTCAGCTGCGTGCGAGCAGTCATGAACTCCTCTGCAGGGATCCACTTCATTATAGAGAACGAAGGATACATCCGGAAGCTTTCTCAAGGTTGACTATCCTTTCATTTTGTGAAAAGTCATCACATCTGCTGCACTAATTTCTTCACATAGTGTGCATATAACTATGTCACAGCATAGCCTCACACATTAAAAAAGCATCTCAGATGCTTCAGAAAATATTTTAAGTATGCGAACTATTTGGTCAGGATATTAAAATCAATCAGTTCAATCAAAAGAAAGCCATGTTTAACAACATTTGTAATATTTTGTGAAATTGGTCATAACTCTCCGTGACTCATTGTGCAGAGCTGAAATTTCCAGTATGTACGCAGCTTTATGTACAGAGATGAGTCATTAAGGGTTGCTTTGAGACACATCCCTAAAAAGGTAGCTTCACAGTGAGTTGTGCGTCTTGGATTTCCCCACCTTCTGACACACAGGCACAAGACATGTTTATCTGTAGAACAGTGTAACATCTTCAGAGGGCAAAGTTCAAGTTGAGTTAACCAAAAGGCAGTGAAACAAAGCATCCTGCTTGGTTCTACACACACGGGGTAACGAGAAGAGACAGGGGCTTTTGCTTTAAGAGAAACTGATGGAAAATATATATATCAACCTGAATTGATGTGTGTGATCATGATGCTCCGCAGCTTTGGACACTTCCAACACCATGGTGAAGAAGCAGGTGTTTGAGCTACTTGCTGCACTGAGTGTGTTCTCTGCAGATGGTCATTCCCTGGCACTGGATGCCTTGGATCACTATAAGGCAAGTAGATGAACATGTAGGAAAAAAATACTGTCTTTTGGAAAAGTTAAGTAGTTGTGGGATTTACCTCACATGATCTGACATCACCACTCTGAATGATAAACCCTTTAACAATGCCCTCTAGTGGCGGGTTGCATGCATAAGCATTGTAATCCTGTGGAGTCTTCCTCATGAAGTTGATGACTTACACTGACTTTGATGTTCCCTTCAGGGTGTGAAGATGCAACAGTATCGCTTCAGTGTGATCATGAACGAGCTGCAGGCCACAGATAACGTCCCCTACATGGTCACACTTCTCAGTGTTATCAACGCCCTCATCTTCGGGACAGATGACCTCAGGCAGAGAGATAAGATGAGAAAGCAGTTTATTGGTAGGTTCTCCGTTCGGCTGCTATTTTAACGATTCATCAGGAGTCTAGAGTCTCATCATGAGTAAGGTCAAACTGTGGTAGACTGCAACAGTGTGTCCCCTCTGTGCTGAAAGTGACTGCAGATGGGAAAGCGGGCCATCAGTGGGAGCTCAATTACAAATATCTCTGTCACTGGGTCTGTCTAAGAATAGGTCGAATGGCCTCATTCTCACTTTGACAAAACGCCTGAGAACTAAGCAAACTTCAGGTGTATAAAGCGTTGTGTATTCATGCATTTTACACCATAACTAGTGACTATCAGTAATTTAAGTTTACAGAAAATGTAATTACTCTTAAAGTGATTAAATCACACTGACCTTATGTGATTTTGATAACATCTTTTGAATGTATCTCACTATTAATCCATCCATTTTCTATAGTGGATTGTTCTTTTTTATGTCCTGTAGAGTCTGTTTGGGGATATACTGGACAAAAAACAAGATTAACCTTGGAATGGGTTAGCATTTTGACAAATATGTCATATTTGCAACTATATAAACACCTAAATTCTTTAAAATGCCAACTACCACCTTGGACCAATCAGCCATTTGTTTAGCCACTCCTCTTGTGTGATTGCTCACCTGTGACTCCCTGCCAAATTCCCCCAAAAACTATTATATGCCACTGTGGAGACATGTGTGACACATTTTGAAGAAAAACTCTCTTAAAAAACTCATAATTGAGTGCTGTGATACTCAGGGCTGTGCTTTATTGTTGTCTTGCAGGGCTTCAGTTGCTTGATATTCTGCCAAAGTTAAGGTGAGCCCTCCTTCTGTTTCTCAGATTTCATTTAGTCAGTCTCTTAGTCACTGAAGCAGATTTCATGTGACAAATTGGGTTCAAGTTTTAGAGGTCATTTTAAAGTCCATAATTATTGCAAGTAAAATGGTGCTTTTAGAAAAGAACATTTTAAAGTTGTATCCATTAATGATAGTAATTTGAGGCCCTTGTCGTTGCTTTTTAAAATGGCATTTAAATGTTATGAAGTGTCCCCACCAGTTATCTGTATGTGTGCGATGTGTGCAGAGAACAGGAGGATGAAGACTTGATTATTCAGTGTGAAGCTTTTGAGGAGGCAATGGCTGAAGATGAGGAGGAGCTGCTGCGAATCTATGGGGGCATTGACATGAGTGATCACCAGGAGGTTTTCACTACACTCTTTAACAAGGTGAGGGCTGGCTGTCTTTCTGGCTCTACCATAGAGTGCTGCGGAAATGAGTCCCTAAAACCAAAAAAAAAAAGAGTTAGCATCTTAGTTTCCCCGGTTCTCTCATCTTGTAGTAGTGTGTTTTTGGTAAGATGCCTGAAATAAGGTCTGTGGTTAACAGAAGAGAGTTTCATGCTTTGTTCTACAACACTAAATACATCAGTAAATACCCCACTCCTGATTATGTGTCTTGAAAAAGGCAGCTGCTAACACGTGGCTAAATGAGACTACAGAATGTCACCAGGCCAAACACGGTTTTACAACCTCATGGTGGTGGTGACAATGAAGTCATGCAACCATAGTGTAGTTTGTTTATAGCCTAACGTTAGCTTTTTACGTCTGGCGATTGCATTTACTCTTCAAAAATCATGAAAGTGGTTTTCATTCAATGAAGATTATCTTGCTGAATGAACGGTACACATTATTAGACGTAGGTATGAGCATGACAAGCCCCCTTTGTTAATGCTTCTGCATCTGTTTGCATGCACAGGTGAGCAGCTCTCCAGCCTCTCTCCAGCTGCTGTCCATCCTGCAGACGCTGTTGATGCTGGGGCCAGGCCGATCTGATATCTGGCTGGCTCTGGAGTCCATCACTAACAGAGCCATACTGCTGGCCCAGGACTGTGAGTCAACACTGAAGCAGCAATACATTCACTTCAGCTTGACTCTCTGGAGAGGCTAATGGCTAGTTAATGGCCTTCTCTGTGATTCATGTGTGAAGGGGAGTGATTATATAGGGAGACAGATCATAGAGGCAGCTGCTGACAGGGTCGCTGAAAGCTTTTGTTTTAGGAAGAGAAGTAGTTTTAAACGGGGTTCTTATGTGTGTATGTGTGTGTGTGTGTGTGTGTGTGTGTGTGTGTGTGTGTTTGTTTGGGTTTGTGCTCCAGCTCAGATAGAGTCCAGTGAGAGAATCATGCAGCGGCTGATGTTCTCCAAACGCAAGAGCTATGAAGGTCATCATGAAGTTGACGGGCAGCCTATGAAAGCGGATAAGGCCGTGCAGACTGATTTGGATCATCAGGGCAAAGACAAAGACATAACATCCTCTCAGAAGCCACTGTGTGCCTCTCCTCCACCTCCCCCTCCGCCCCCACCTCCTCCTCTACCCCCTAGTATGACTTCTCAGCAGTGCCCACCACCACCTCCGCCCCCACCACCTCCTCCTCCTCCACCGCTACCTGGAGGGTTTGGTGGACCCCCGCCACCACCTCCTTTGCCTGGAATACCACCACCACCACCTCCACCGCCACTGCCTGGCGGTCCAGGCATTCCTCCCCCACCACCTCCGCCACCCCCACCAGGGATGGGTGGCGGACCACCGCCACCACCTCCCTTACCTGGCATGCCGCCTCCGCCCCCACCTCCCCCAGGCATGATAGTGGCTCAGAGTAGCCAGGCCCTGGGGTGCGCTGCACCTGTAAAAGCACACCGATGCCCCACCCTGAGGATGAAGAAGCTCAACTGGCAAAAACTCCGCGCTGTTACTGGTGAGTGGATACAGGATTCTTGTGAAGGCTCAAATTATTTCAACTGCAATCTGTCACTTGCGTCATGAGGCAGCAAACTCTGGCTGAATCTAATTTCAAAAGTGTCAAGCAACTTTGAAT
Organism: Chaetodon striatus; assembly: GCA_029783705.1. Taxonomy (NCBI): domain Eukaryota; kingdom Metazoa; phylum Chordata; class Actinopteri; order Chaetodontiformes; family Chaetodontidae; genus Chaetodon; species Chaetodon striatus. The sequence continues at coordinate 20,763,569 of JAPZEB010000007.1, forward strand.
ATGTTAAATCATTTTCTTTCTTTTTTTTTTGCTTTAGAAAGTTTTGCCGTCATCCATCAAGATATTATTTACCTCCTCAGGCCATTATTTTATGTTTAAATAGAAAAGAGAGAGTAGGCATCTGTGTGGAGAACAGTTGATGGGGACAGAACATTGATATTAACAGAACCATTATTCCAAGCTTGGCTGTTATTTAATGTGGGTGTTGCAGAGGATTACCCTGTATTTTGGCCATGGTAGAATGTTGATACAAAATGGAGCCACATGAGCTCATGACAGGTTCCTCTCTTCCTGCACACACACAGATGGTCACTCCATGTGGGCCTCGGTTCAGAAAGAGCCTCCTCCTCGGGAGCCGGACTACAGCAGTATCGAGCAGCTGTTCTGTCTCCCGGTGACCGAGCACAAAGACAAGGGGGCAGCTGCTCCTGTCAAGAAGGAGCCTAAAGAGGTGTGCTTGGTCAACACACAACGTTGCTCCTCAGAGCTGCAGCACTCAGAACAAACACACCTGATTATCAAAGCTGAAAAATCAATAAGCCACTTTAACTTCTCTTTTTTTGTGTAGATTACATTCATTGATCCAAAGAAAAACTTGAATTTGAACATATTCCTAAAGCAGTTCAAATGGTAAGATGTTGTTCATTATTTTGATGTTGTTTTTTTTAACACAGTTTCGTCCATTTTCCAGCTCAATATTTTTAATTTTCTCTGTCCAGCAAAAATGAGGACTTTGTAGCCATGATTCAGAATGGGGACCGTAGTAAATTTGATGTAGAGGTGCTAAAACAGCTTCTTAAGCTCCTACCAGAGAAGCATGAGGTTTGTACTCCTGAACAATGCTCCATTTTTACCTAGAGACATGTTTGCACACGTATCTGTTATTAAGAGACCAATTTTAAATGGCAAGTATGACTCACTGTCTTGTACTTTCATGTAGATAGAAAATTTGAAGTCCTTCCAAGGAGAAAAAGACAAGTTGGCAAATGTTGACCGTTTCTACACCTCCCTTCTCACTGTGCCATGGTAACTTTTTTTTTTTGTACTTCAGTTCTGGTTTTAACTGTTAATTATGTGAGTGCTGTGATTCTCATACTTGGCTCCTCATTTACTTTGCCTTCTGGCCTCTTTTCCTCAGTTATCAGTTGAGGATCGAGTGCATGTTGTTGTGTGAGGAGACCTTATCAGTATTGGAAATGCTGAAACCTAAAGTCAAGCTAGTGGAGGAGGCCTGCCAGTGTAAGTAAACCATTCACATGCACTCAGTTGTCATTGTTTCTCAAGATAATCATCAAATTAACACTATGTAATGAATCTCTCAGCTCTCAGAAAGAGCACACTCATGCCCAGTTTCTGCAGGCTCATCCTTGACGTGGGGAATTTTCTCAACTATGTAAGAACCTCTTCTGTCTCATGTATATTTTACTTTAACCTGACATTTAGACAGAGCTTGCATTTTTAATCATCGGTCTACTTCCAGGGAAGTCACACAGGGAACGCCGAGGGGTTCAAGATCAGCTCTCTGCTCAAGCTTACAGAGACTAAGGCCAACAAGAGTCGCATCACGCTGCTTCATCACATCCTGGAGGTACACAAAGTGGCTCACAGCTGCCATAACTTTTTTTTCCCTCTCAGTTATGAATGTGTTTAATTACTCACTGCTTGGCTTGTTTTGCAAAGGAAGCAGAGGCGAACCACCCGGAGCTGTTGACGCTGCCAGATGATATAGAAGTCTGTGAAAAAGCAGCAGGGTATACAAACCTTTCACATTTACTTCAGCTCATATTCTCCCTTTTTTTTATTTGGTCTTAAGTGGTACACTTATAAGAAAATGATTTACACTCTGTCCTCAGAGTTAATCTGGACTCTGTTCAGTCAGAAGCCAGTGCCTTACTAAAACGACTGAATGACACGGCCAAAAAGGTCTCCAACTCTGTCGAAGAGGTGAAGGAGCAATACGCAAAAGTTCTTGAGGTAAGATGATAATCTCTGCTTTGCCTACAATGGAGACAAAATGTGATAAGTCGATTCTGTTTTTGGAAGCTAGATTCAAGTCTCTACGTTTCTCTGCTGCAGGAAAATGTGGAGGCATGTCAGGCTTTAAGTGAAAGGTTTACTGCGATTGAGAAGAAGAAGAGCGAGCTGGCTGTCTACTTATGTGAAGACTCCAATCAGCTGTCGCTTGAGGACCTCTTCGGAACCATCAAGACTTTCCGAGAACTTTTCATCAGGGCGCTGAAGGTCAGTGAGAATACTGTGTCGATGTTTGGGCCTTGCCACACCATGCCAACATCAAACAATTAGTGGCAATGAAGGCCAACTGTTGCGTCACCTTATATCACCTATGACTTGGCTAAAAAGATGAGCTTGGACACGTTGTAAAGACTACAGCCAACAGCCACCTCCGTATGTGGGTTGAATCAGATTTGGAAAAATCAGATCTCGTGTTTTTTTCGCTGTTCAGACTGTCGGAAAATCAAGCTGGATGCAACCTGGATATGCTAAGAATCCGATTTGGAGTGGTAATGTGAACAAGGTTTTAGAATCATTCTAAATTGCCAGGAGCATGCCTGCAATCTGCAGTTAGCTTACTGCCACGCCCCCATTTCTCTTTATCAGGAAATAAGCTTGACATGTGTCATGGAGAAAGTGGTGAAGTTGTTTCTGCGCACATATAGAAGCCCTGACACACCAGTGTTGGACTGACAGGGAGCGTCTGAGAATGTAATGGCAGTCAGAAACAGCTGATGAACCTTGGTCACTCTTTGCAAACATGTTCAAACATGTCAGTCTCTGATGTGCTCTCTGCTGAAGGCACGGGCTGTTATATCTTCCAGCAAGGTTAGATATGCCACCTTAACAGCTGCTCAGCATGAAATCAGAATCTTTTATATAGGTTACCAATTAACAGGTTGGCTACAAATGAACATTTGCACAATTTCTGTCCAATTAAAACTGACACTCCCTCTGCGTAACAGTAAAATGACAGTTTAAATGCCCACATCTACTCACGAGCAAGACTGTCAATACATGCACACACATGCACCTGTATATGTCACATTTTGCATTATATGTACTTCACATGGGATGAGTTGTCTTTTTACGTAAGACTTAAAGGATGGGTTAACATTTTTTTAAAAGTGTGTCTTAAAATAAAACTCACATATCCACAAGTACAATGAAAATAGTTCTGGCTGCTTGTCTGTCATGTTGGATGGTGGTGAGGTGTGGCTATGATTCACTCATCAAGATGGGGAAATCAACTCACCAGTCTCTAACCTCTCCTTCAGCTGAGTTTTACCTAGATAGCTCCTAGCTACCCAGGTCGAGGTTTTCAAATGTAAACATCAGTAAACACAGAAGAAAGATTAATGGAAATGGGCACCAGCTAAATTCGCAACATGGCAGCCATTGTACAGGAAATGAACTGGACGACGTCTGTGCCGCATCAGTTTGCATCCG
>JAPZEB010000007.1:20775290-20788517 GCA_029783705.1 Chaetodon striatus
CATTTCTTACCAAGTGTCTCATTGCTCTTTTTTCCCCATGTTTTTGAAAGAAATCTCACCAGTTAGCTCAGAGTTCAAAGGTTTAAAAACTTACAGTACAAGAAAAGTGATGTCGCTCCAGGTTTCAAAGGGTTAAGCACCACAAGCCAAGAGCTTTCTACATCCATTATATTGGAGAAAAGGCAGACTCTACATCCGATATCTCCAACACTGCAACTCACACCAAAAAAATCTAAATTAATAAACAGCACTATGGGCAAAAGGAAAAATGTGTATTTTTAAATTGGAGGTGAATTGTCCCATTAAGTTAAGCAGTAATAAAGTTCTTTTTTTCTTTGTTTATTGTAGGCAGTAGGAGAGCTGCTGCAGACGAGGGGTCATGAGGTTGGTGTAACCACAGGAAGGAAGCGGCGTTGTGGCTGGTTGGATCTTGTCATCGTCAGATACGCTCATATGATTAATGGCTTCACCGCGTGAGTGGCTGCAACAGCATGAGCAAATTATCAGCTGTTTTGTTGTTGTTATGTTTGATTACTGAAGAACATTTACTTTACAAGCATACATTTTTTCCATGCACTATCATAAATCACATTTTAAACCGTACATGTTTAACAGACATATTACCCATCCAACAGCATTGCTTTGACAAAACTTGACATTCTGGATGTGCTGGATGAAATTAAAGTTTGAGTCGCCTACAAACTCAACGGAAAAAGAATTCCTCATTTCCCAGGTAATTTAACAGAAGAAACTCAAAACTCTTTTTTTTTGTTTGATGACAGATAACATTGATTGGTAATATCTGATTTCTTTCAATTATAGCCAACATGGACGTTTTACACAAAGTGGAGGTTGAGTATGAGACTTTCCCTGGTTGGAAGACGGACACGTCTGCCGCCAGGAAGTGGAACGACCTCCCAGCCAAGGCACAAAACTACATCCGCTTCATTGAGAACCACATTGGAGTTCCCAGTATGTCTGACACATAATAAACTGACATATCTTCTTTTTACTTTGCAGCGCATACAATAAGTATGTAAGAATGCAGACAAATATTATCAACACTTCCCCTGAAGGCCTCAAAACAAAATACATTGAAATGCAGAAACTGCATGATATCCATTAGGTGGCACTGTTACACTTATCAAAAATATAATTGTCCAAGATGGATAGTTGTGACTCCTACAGCTTTTGCCAACTTTTCTATTGTTTCTCTATTCCTCTGTCTCTCTTTAGTCAAGTGGGTTGGTGTTGGAAAGTCCAGAGAGTGCATGATCCAGATGTTCTAAAGGAAAACCCTCATCTCCCCTTGATGGAAGAACAGACGATGTGGCATCTTTTCATTATCTAAACTGATTTTCTCTATTAGTTAATAAACAAAATATCCATGTCACCGTTGAGCAGTGGTGGCTATGTTTGATTTGTTGCAGTCAGATATTCTTGTTGTTTTATTATTAGATTCAATTATAAGGTATATGTTAATATATGGTTGTATCACCAATTAAACCAGCAGAAATGTTTTCAAATAAAAGTTAATAGATACATGAAAATACAGTTTATGCAGTAGTCTATAAACTATACACTGTGTAGAGTCGTGTGTGTGTTGATGATTACTTTAAGTCTGTCGATCAAAAGAAATAAATATCCACTCATCATAGTCATCATCAACATGATGGTAAGAGTGGCACGCATTATTTCACACTTTTTAATATCTGAAAAACTTCTTCTTGTTGTCCTTAGTTGTAATTACTGTGTTAATGTGCGTACTTTTATTCAAGTGTCCACCAGTCTATAATTACTGGAATAAAAAACAGAAAATGGAAAAATCGCGCAGCCCCTGAAGGCACCACAGTGAGTACGAAGTTAAATCTAGAAACAAAAGTCACGTGACAGCAGAGCAGTTGTCGGATTGGCTCAGAGCTACCATGTGACAATAAAGGACGTATGTGATTGGCTCGTTGTTGTCTCGTCGCAGTTTTCCCGCAAGAAGCAAGTGTGGAGACACGCAGCACCACGGCGGGATTTTTTTCCAGCGAAAATGCCGAAACGAGCTTGTCCTTTTCCAGAAACCTTCTCCTCCCAGTACAAAATACATATCGGACAACAGGAGCTGAGTAATTACGGCGTGTTTGGGAACAAATACAGGCAGGAAATATACGGTAAGTGCCTGTTCCGCGACATAACGCTGCGTTACAGTGTTAGCTAACGCTAGCTTCGTCGTTGCGCACATTTGTTAGTTGTCTCTACTTGTGTAGCAGTCGTTGAAAACACATATCACCTTTGTACAACAATAAAATAGTAACGTTGGTCTCTTTTGGTGCCTTTGTCTTTGTTCTCAAACGGTTAATGTGATGTTATTAGTTGGGCCTGTTGACATCAACAACTTTACAGGATTTAGTATTGTCGTTATATACTGCATTGTGACTGTTGAACAATATATGTACTTATGCTGTGTTTGCTGTTACTGGCAACTGTCTTCTGAACCATAGTAATGCTGTTAGAAAGCAGTCCCACTGGCTTTACAGGGCTGTAAACAACAGTTTCTCGGACGTCCCGGGGCGGTCAGCTGAGTCAGTCACATGGTATTTCACTTGTTTTGTTTTTTTTCTCACAGCAAAGACAAAGAACTTGCTTTTCAATGGTGCCAAGGCTGTGATGGGCAAAATATGGACCGGGGAGGAGAGGTGCACCGACCCACAGCCCACTGGACAAGCTGAGACACCTGCATGCAGTCAGACACTGCTCAAAGGACAGACACTGATTGGACATGATGGGAGACTGACAAGAGCAAACGCTGCACAAGGTGAGCCTGAAGTGACAGGCAGCAGGTGAAAGGATGACTACACTCGAGATATTTTGTGCAAAATATGCTGTCATATCTAGAAATGGCAACACTAAAAGAGAGAGTGACAAATTTATTCTCACGTGTTACAGATTTCTAAAACACCAGTTGACCTGTGTGTGCCCTCTTCAACAGTCAACCAAAGACAGTAGCCAGCCAACTATTCATTCAGTTATTTACTATGACTACTCATCCTATAAAAACTATCATAGTGCAAAAGCTTACCCCATCCCCCAGAATACATTTGGGTGAGGATCACTGTAGTCACTGAAACAGAAAATCAAGAAAAATAGTAAAAGTTCAAGTGAGAACAGTGACATCTGTAGATATAAGCAAAGCAGTCACGTGTTCCTCCAGAACATGCTGACACAACTTATGAAAGTGTCCTTTGGAGTACCTGAGGCACTCACTCAACCTGCTCCTCCCCAAACAAGACCTCATAAAGTCCACAACTAGGGGTGCATTTAGCGGTCATCATGAGGTTATGACACTGTGGAAATGATCAAGCATGTAATGTAAAATTTGGACTTGCCCTCAAACAGCTGACAAAGTGGAAACCCCAGCAGACAAACACCTTCACACCTAAAGTACAATTTGTCCTCTTACGTAATGGAAACCATTGGACCAAGAGCGTCACATACTTGCATATTAATTTGTCCATTCATAAGTTATTTTTGTGTCATGCCAAATCATTTGACTCATCCCACATGGGATTACAAGACACAATTACTGTACAGTGTCTTCAGGTCTTGCATACACAAAACGTGGGAAAAGATAGAGAAGCCAATACCAAAATCCCAAGTAAACTGTTCCCATGAGAAACTACCACATATCTCCGGATTATCTTGATGAAGAACTTTTTTCCTCTTCCCATAGGCTTTCTTTAGATAACTGGCTAGTTCATGTTTCATATGTGAACAGCCATCTTAGTCATATCTTCAATTTATTATGTTGCTGTAATTCTTTGTTCTAGTCAGTGTGACAGATTTGATGATATACAGGTTTATATTTTTTGGAAATATATCTTAATTAAATACTCACATGCCCAGACGTACACTGAAAGAGTCATTGGTTGTTGTACTCAGCCCTCCTGTCTACACTGAGTCAGAGATCCCTTCTTAAATCAATTTCATTTTAAGTGATGGGGTACAAAATCCACAGAGAAAAGTTCGACTGAAGCTCATATGAGGCTTCAACAGTCTGAGGTTAAAAAAATTAAGTGTTATCTTAAAGTATTTTTAGTACAAAGGTCCACAAGGAAACACTTTTTTTTAAATGGGCCAGTTCACAAGTCACTTTGCTCTAAAAGCTGATGGTGAGTTCAGTTAATGCCTTTCACCAGCAGATGTCAGTGTTGTCACAAATTTGGATGCTCAGTGTGGTTACTGTTTTTTTTTTTTTTCTGAATGCTCATCTAGTGTGTGTTTGCTTTAGGCCTAGGTGCTCCAGTGGCTCCTACAGGCTGCTGTGTATGTCAGAAAAGCCAGGGATCCAGGACGACATGCTCCCAATGTGACCGTCTCGCCTGTTCCTCCTGTACTCGACAGTGCTCCAGCTGCTCCAGCCAGTGCTGCTCTGTCTGCACAATCATAGAGTAAGTCCACATTCAAAGATAAAAGGCAGTATCTACATCGGTATTATTGGTAATTATAATGTATGGCTAGTTGTGACTAGGGCCGCACCTAACAATTATTTTTTGTATTGATTAATGTTAGGGTTATTGTTTTTTTTTTATTAGTTGAATAATTAAATGACTAATTTTTCAAATATTCTAGAGATTTATTTTTTTAAATTGCTGATTGTATAACAGTAAAACAACCCAAAAATAAATGACAAAAATTGTCTGACAAATTTTAATTTTATTTAGTTATCTTTTCATAAAAACAATGACAATATACATATTTTAAAATTAGTTTAATTTCAACATCACTGTTGTGTTATGATAATATTAATTATAATAATGAGTCCTACCTCATCAGAGGGTACTAGACCTCAAATTCAAAAGGATTGCTGCGACGCATAAATAGATGTAATTATTATATATCATAGCAACCGTTTCCCCTGAACTGGAGAATCAGCATTAGTAAGTACTTGACCTAAAACTTAAAATGGTTATGACATGACATTTATCTCATCACTGGAGTAATATGCAGTTAAGATAATTACTAGCAAAGGGGTTTTGCATCAGTGTGAGGTGAGGAAGGTCACTAAAATGATTTACAAACGTAACAACAGCCACAGACTGAAACAATAGACAATAATGTCAGTTTAGTAGATATTTTTCGCTCATGCTTGTCCATTGAAGTAAAAAGAAAATATAGAATAGCTGAACAAAAACAGTAGCTGACGCACGCCGTGACGTTAGCAGCAGTGCAAAAAAGTTGAAGTGACTACTTGTAACAGAAATATGTTCTGCATGTTGATAATCCTTTTATATCGTGCTTGAATGGGGACAAAAAGTCAACAGGACAGTGCCGTCTTGCTGCTGTCTTGACAAAGAGCTCCAAGATGCTTTCACTTTAAGTGTCTGTGCGCTGCTCCCGTTATAAGTCATTTTCACTTTGTAGGCAAGGTTTTCCACTGCAGCTCGTTCTCTGGAGGAATCATGCTTTAACCGGGTGCAACCTACTTTATTGCGACGCGCAGACGCATGTTTCGCAAGTCGACGTATTTCTATAATCGATGACGTCGATTACATCGATGAATCGTCCCACCCCTTGTTGTGATAGTGGCATTTTTTTGTCAGTTTAAATTGATACAACTTTAATTTTTTTGGTTTAGAATTTTTTTTAAAAACATGGCATCTCTGTAAAGCTTTGCCTCTTCTGCAGATGCATTTGTGTTATGACTCATTAAAATGCAATATCACTATCAGCTAATTTGGGCAGGAAAATATTGGCCTTAAAGACATTTAGTGCATCCCTAGCTGGAATCCAGCTGCAGTGTTTTGTTTTTTTTTTTCTCCTGGTCTTGCCAGCTTCAAAGTATCATTAGATCCCTTTAAACTGAGAGACTGTGCACATTGAGGTTAATTAGGTGTCACTTGGAAAATCACTTGCTTCGGGATTAAAGACATGTTTATACGAGGTGTGGGGTGCAAGCTGTTTCTCATCTGTTCTGTGAAAGGCATTCCTCCTGTGCTTGTACCATGGGTTCACTCTGAGCTTCAGACTGCAGCGCTGTAGGGTTGTGTGCATCAATGTAACCAGACCAAAAAAGTCCTGTAGATTTATTGTATTTGACATAAAGAAAACTGCACTTGAATAACTGGTAGACAGACCAAAATCGTGACCCCATCCAGCCCTGAACCTTGCTGGGTTCTAATCAGTTTGGGCTGGAGTGCCAGTGAGTTGTACACAGAGCTGTAAAAGTGAATTTGTTGGATGTTAAGACATCAAAAAGCAATGGAAGCAGGAAGGAAAGCTGGTTATTCATCTTTTAGAATATGAAGAAGCAAACTACGCACTTTTAGAGCCACTTTTCAAGTCAACAGGGGGTGAGTATTTGATGCTCAAAAAGACAGAACTCACAAGTTACAGTGGGGGTTTTGGTACAAAAGTTATTTTTAGCCAACGAGCAATCTGTTAAAGAATAGTCTCTCCTGAGTTACTAATGTCTGACTGAGCAGGATGGTTTCCATCATCTTGGATTAAAATGTAAGCCTTGTTCACTAAAGGGTTTACCTTTCCATTTAACAGATGTTTTTTCATTGTGCAGCATGTTTGTGTTCTAGAAATTTGCAAATGATATTCTGCAGCTATAGCTGAGGTGTTAGAGCACGTGAGTTTTTGACAAAGGGGTTAATTGTTATTTTTTCTTTTTCTTCCACAGTTACAGCGGGCAATACGATGAAGTACTGTGCTGCAGTTGCTCGACGTGAATGAAGACTGTTGGAGGAATCAGGAGTTTATGCTTGAACATACGTAGTTGCCTCACATGATATTACTAAGACTGCATTTTATACCTGTGATTTTTTTTTTTTTTTTCTTTTTATGTGATCTGTGTTTTTTTGTACATATGTATTGTATCCCCAAAGTAACTGAAATAAACTTGAACCCTTTTGTATACAGTTAAATGCTGTGGCTAGTTATCTCTTTAGTACATTATTAATACAGTCACAGTTTGTATTTTGAGGAATTCAAGGGGCGCAGTAAGGTAATTGTTGAATAATGCAGGAGTCAAAATTTGATGTCTGACCGAAATCAGCCAATTAGCTAAAAGGTTACTTCAAGTGTTGCAGATACATCAGCAGGTGGCAGCACACTTCAAGGACTCAGCTGAGGGATGAGTTCCTTTCAGACTTGGCCACATTCAGGGTAACACACAAACCCTGCTTCCTCACTGGATGAACACATTTATCTCACGATGCTGCTGAAGCACATTTTCAGCCTTTTTAGTTGAAGTTTTGTCTTGGCAATGAAAATGAAATTCCAATCCAGTTTTCCTGGACTGACCTTGAGAATCTACTATGAAATGTATGTATTAAAACGAGGAGACCCAGAAGTTGAACAGAACCAGGGCTTCTGCAGCAGACAGTTTGGCTACAATTATCCCCTCTGGACGTGACCTTGAGGTGCAGTCATCACTTTCTGTTGGCTGAGGCTTGTCGCTGATGACGACTGGTTTCAGGGTCAGGTATTGTACACTGTGAGTAATTGTTCTTGGTGGCAGAAGTCCTGAACACTGCTTTATTGAAATCAATCACATGACATGGTGTTATAGATATTAGCTTGGATGACTGCACTTCCTGGAGCTTATTGCAAGTGTGCCTATGAGCTGTTGAGTCACATCCCCTGCTCAGCAGGCCAGTTGTGGCTCCAGTCTTTGGGGAGCTCTGCAGTTGGTGTTCGAGGGCACCGCTTGATTTCTGGCTGAATGAACAGACAGCTGCTGGCAGGCAAGGCGTCAAGTTGTCTGCACATTTCTTGATAAGGCTTTAAGGAACTCAGAGGTGGACATAAAACACTTGTACGGAGGACTTTTTTTTTCTTCCTTTATTGAGGTTAAAACATGAAAATCAACCTGGATGTCCAAAACTGTAAAGCTGGAGGATGTTTTGAGACAATTAATATAAATAATTTTGTGTGTTACAGCGCTGAGACGATTTGTCAATCAACAGAAAGTTGATAAAGTTCATAAACTACTTTTGAGAAAACATTCATTAAGCAAAGTCACATATCAAGAAAAAATGCTAAATATTAACTATTTACTGCCTCTTAAATGTAAGAATTTACTTTCTAGTTAAAATATGTCAACATTTTCCACAAAGTATCTTATACGTATTGTCATATTTTGAACTTACTGATGAAGGTTTGAAATATTTAACCATCGATCTTGTCTCTGATCTAATCCAGAATACAAAGCTGTACAGCCCAAAAATTTTCTTTATTGTGGAGCTAAGACATCCACTTTTAAACTCACTACCTACTCCTAGTCACTGTATTCTCTCCTCCAATGTCAGAGCGAGCATCCTCCTGCTCCCTTTTGATCTGAGAGATGAGTTCGTCTTAAACAGAGATTAACACTCTCAGGAATAATGAGGCAAAGAGACGTTTAAATATCCGAAAAGTCACTTCATTATCCACTTGTTTCAGCCAATTTCATGTGATTCATCATTGCATCAGACCCCCTCTTTAACACCCTTGTATCTAGAGGAAAGGGAGTTATTCAATGCATGACAGTGGAGAAAATAGTGTTGTCCCCAAAGGACACAGTCTCATGATTTACTTAAGTTTAAAGTGGAAATAGGAAAAAATTTATCCTTTTGCGTCAGCGATAGCTATGGCCGGCGGCATTCCATATTTGGGTTGTTTGTCCGTCCCATTCTTGTGAACATGATATCTGAAGAACACCTCAAGGGAGTTTCTACAAGTTTTGGCACAAATGTCCACTTGGACTGGACGATGAACTGGATAGAATTTGGTGAAAGGTCAGCTTCACTGTGACATCATAATGTTCTGCAATAACACTTTTCTGGCCGTTATTCAACATCGTAACTCGGGGACAGAAGGGGAGACATTTGGTCAGGTACTGAATTGGTGACACTAATCTTGGGTGTCCACCTTAAACTGTACTGATTGTATAGATCTTCTGTGCTGCCAGGTAGAAGATGCGCGTGAAGCATCCACGTGTAGCTTCTTTGCAGAAACATCCATATTTGAAGCGCTGTCAGCTGTCAAGGCTACAAATGAGTCTGATCAGACATGGATGTAAACTGCAGCCTGACTGGTCTCGTGGAGGCGTACAACTGTGAGACAGTGACTCTAGTTTGCTTTGAATGTGGATTGCACAATGTATTGGCTTTAGAATGACACCACTGGTGTGTAGATTGGTTCCCTGTAAGCCTCACTTAGTCTTTCTGACACTGGGAATGATCTCCTGGGAATATCAAGGCGCAAAGGCAGTGCACCAATCATTATGCAACTTCAACAGGAAGAGGATAGTAATTTTGTTTTGCCCGGTAGCTATCCCTAAAAAGTATTAATACACAAAGTTCTTTCCAGTTACTATCCCCGCTGGCAAAAAATGGTTGACGTTGGAAACCAAAGTAGCTGTGGAAAATAAAATGTAATGTGTCCTGTGTTGCTGGTAGATGCTAGACTCTGGTCAAGAGTGTAGGCTTTGTTTCAACATTGGGGGGGACACATATCAAATAAGGGGTTTGGGGGTCAAACACTCAATTTCCTGCATTCCTGCATTCGTTTTATTCATATTTATGCAACGATATGTGCATTCTTTGTATTAGTTCAAGGTTTAAATTCCTGTAAAAGTCCTCTGCTGCTTTTTTATTTGGGCAGACAAATGCACTTGTTCAAAATATTGAAGGGGACATGTCGCCTGTGTTGACTGTTTCCACCTTAATCTCATGTATTACCTCATTACTTGTAGAAATAGTATAGGTGGTATTGATCCTGTTGTCTGTCTTGCATTGCTCCCAAAGCTGAAAAATTATGAGTAATATGATTTCATTTGGACTCCAGATATAGAACAATACAAAGTGGTTCAGGCACGACTCGCCTGTCTGTCATCCAAAACATTTCCCATATTCATAGTTGACTTATTAGAGGGAAGGATGCTAATGCTCCTGTCCCCTCCCTGCTCTCTGTTAACTCCATAATGATGTGTTTATGTACCTTCAAAACAACAGAGTGCAGCTGTCAAGGTTTTCAGCACATCCCCATCCGTGATATTCAAAGGAAAAAAAAAAAAAGGTCACGGTGTGGTCCCCCCACCACCACCACCACCACCAATGGTCCTCATCTTCCTCCCGGGTGCATGTATGGGGCTGGGTGTCTGAGAGGAGAAGAGGGGCCACATAATCACCCACGGCGCTCCAGACAGGACCAACTGCAGTCGGCCAGCGGGAGCACGTGGCTTTGTCTTTCACCCATTCTTGTGGGGACCAGCTGTGGTCTGAGTGTGGCGAGCGTCGAGCCCAGTGATGCTGCTGCTATAAATATGCGTCAACGAGTGTGAGTAAGTGACAGCTGTACAGTGGACCAAGGACACACTGTCTTGGCACCGTCAGGGCGAGCCACTCCAAAAAAGGCAAACCCAGTGTGAGAGCACTAGTTGATATGTATTTATGCACTTGTAACAACTGATGTGTGGTATATACACTTCAGATTGCAGCTTTAGATTGCGACGAGGAACTTGTTTTGCTTCAGACGTGGCTGTTACCTCACAAGTTGGCAACGATTGTCACTTACTGAGGTTTTGTTATGTTATTAATTGGGGTTTCTATTATTATTCTTTTTTTCTTGGGCGTAATGTGATTTTCTGAAAGTCAAAAGAATTGCTCCTCTAAAATTAAGTGGATGATAACCATATGCATGTGTGTTCATACGGAAAGAGAGAAAAAGAAAACTACCCATGCATGTGTGTGTGTGTGTGTGTGCATTGTCTGTACACAAGCGCATGTGTGACTGTGTTTGTGTGCCCTTTTCAAGTGTGACCACCTGTCTTTTGTTAAGAAATAAATAAATAAACACAGGCCACACCAGCTGTCCCTGGCAGTCCGTCCCTTCAGAGGTCAAGGGCTCCCACCGCTGGCCTTGTTGAGGTGGTGGACACTTACAACTTTCCTCTCAACTTCTCTCAAGTACCTCTAAACACACACACACACACACACGCAAACACACACAAAACCACTTGCAGCCAAATGAGCCAGGCTTTGAGCCTCAGAGAGGAATGTTTTATTACACCATCGAGTTACACCGCACATATCCGAGCTAGTCACCCTGCAGCTAAGCCCTATCACATGGCCCCTACTTTCCATGTGAAGGTTTGGGTCTATAAGAAAAGCACACACACCAGGCAGTCTAAGCCCTGGGTCCCGTTAGGCAGATGTGAGATGTTGGTGCCAGCGAGCGCTCTGAGGCCTGCCACTGTGGATGTTTACAGTGCGAGGTGGCCGCAGCATTGCAGAGGGCCCTTATTTACTGTGAGCTGGCCAGGGCTGTTCAGGGTGTTTATGAATGATCTTGGGAGGACATTGTTTTCTTTATGTTGGAGCTGCCTGGCTAGCGCCGCTGTGTCGTCTGTTTGTGCATAAAGTACGTGCTGGGGAGCTGGGCCAGACAATAGCCTGGCTGAGCTACTACCCACGCACACAATAGAGTGGTGGGATGAGGCCGAGGTTTGGGGCCGTGGTTTTGGGGGCCGTGGGGGTGGAGGTAGGATAGATGGGGGCAGGGGCAGTTGGATGCGGCCCTTGTCTATATGGAGTTCCCAGAATGGGTGAGCTGGGATTGGGGGGAGGGTGGTGGGAACCCGAGCACATCCCCATTGGGATCACGTAGCAGAGCAGCTGGATTTCTTTCATGGTGCAGCAGGGAAATAATTAAAAGTTCTCGCCATTGAAAGTGTCCAGTGAATTGGCATGAAGTCCCTCAAGCATACACATATATTTCATAGGTTTGCTTACTTCCAAAATAGCCGTCGATTTCAGCGGGGGGGACGCAGAAGAATTGTCCCCCTTAATATTATGAAAATGTGCATTTGTCACCTCAATAAAAACATTCAAGTAGCAGAGGAGTTTTGACAAAACTGAAGACATTTACACCATAAATTGGTGCACAAGAATTCACTAGAGTGCAGGAAATTAAGTGTTTGGCACTCAGAATTTTCTGGCGGAGAACCCCCACTCCTCATTTCTATGTGTCCCCTCTCATGTTGAAACAAAACCTACATCCTAGCTTCCACTTGTGTGTGTTTTAGTAGTAATTACAGAAGACAGTCAGCTGGATGTGTTATCTCAGGTTTATCTCTTTTAGAGTGTTGGCAACAGGTCAGGAACAATAGGAGCCCATCTTGAAATTGCTCCGTCCTTGAGCTGAGTTTATGGTTTCAGAGGGATAGGGCCTGTAAGACCAGCAGTATTATCACTTTCTGTTGTCTCTGTACACATTGCAGCGCTGCCCACACACACACACACTATCTGGCTGATTGTTGCTGCTGCGTGTCAGACGAGGGCCCTTCCACAATGTTCTTTTGTTGTTAGTGTATCAGAGCCTACTTTGACTTTTCTTACTCAAAGCTAAGAGCATTTCGTCTTAAATTGAGACACTGACCGCTGTGATTAGTAAATGAATAAAGTCCACACAAAGAGAGAAAGTTGTTCCATTTAATTCTATGCATAATCTTAAGAAAGACCTAAATCAAGATTGTCACATTTCCACAGCACACGCACACAAGCACACTCCAAAAAGCGCAAACAAAGAAAATGCACATACAGTTATAGATCAAAAGTAAATTGCCTCAATATCTAAGCAATGTCAATTCTGCATAAAGATTGTCCTCTAATCTCTACACCACTAACACTGAAGCAATTGATTACTATAAAATATACCTTTCTTATTAAAAAATTATATTAAATTCTAATGGCACTTCTACAAATTCTATTAAAAAGATTTTCGTTTGACATTTAGAAGCTTTTTTTTTTTACCAAATTAAAACTGAGACAGTCAAATGTTGCACAAGAAGCAAATGCAATAATAAATATTTCTCATGATTATACACAATTTCACAGTTGTAACCTGCAGAGGACAAAATTCCAGTATTGGTAAAGTCATTTTTTTTAGACTTAAAGATCATACAGCATGAGTTATAGGCAAACATAGCCCTCGATCAAGAGTAGCGCTGTTTCCATAGAAGTCAACAATCAAAATCTCAGTGTTTCACATTCAACAGTGACATTAACTAAAGGAACAGATTGTTAGTTCCCAGTAGTATTGGCTTCTAAAAGCCAAATCACAAAAAAAAAGAAAATGCTTGTCTTCAGTTTAACACGCCCAAAACAGATTTATTCACATAAATAAAAACGGTCAAATAAATCTCAACTGTAATCTCTCGCAAAGCAGCAAAAATAAATGGACTTGAATCTT
>JAPZEB010000007.1:20802799-20833619 GCA_029783705.1 Chaetodon striatus
AGACAGCGCGTTTGGGAGGTGTAGTGGAAGAAAGGCAAAGAAACGGAGTAAATGAGAGCACTTTTGTCCAGATTGTTGAAGGACTTATCAACTTAATATACCGCCGAAACAGCTCACTATAATGAGACGGACACATTGTTGAATTCCTGTCCAGGTAAATGTCCGCGTTTCCTTCGCATGGTTAACTACAAGAGGTCGACAGCTAGACAGGGTAGGTCCCCATTGTACTTACATGGGATGCGGTTATTCTCACCCAAGCTGCCCTGCTAGGCCCCATATCCTTTCTATCGCTAAATGCAAACCTGAAATGAGGTACTTTCCTGACTTCACTTCGCCGCAGAAGTTATTTAGCCGCATTGTGAAACGCTTACAAACGTCCTGTAGTAAATAACGCGTTGTTATTTTTCTACAAACAACAGCGAGTCTCTCTCTTCAGTTAACCATTCATTTTTTTTTCCTCTGACAATGACCACTTTTGAGACACAGCCCTCAGGCCAAAATATCTGCAGTCATGTTACTTTAAACGCTTCACCTCTGAGAGAAAGTTGTTTTCGCTTGTACTTTATGGCCCGGGAGGCAAATGAAAACAAATGAGCTCAACAAGAGAGCAGCTCATTCATTGTTATGAACTACCACTGCGTTTGTTTACTTGTTTGAGGGAGGAATTTATGGCCAGGCAACAATTGTACAGTTAGTCGTTAGCTTTGCTAGCTTGTTGCTGTGCTGCTGTAACACTGTTGCATTCACGTTCAGTGATACAAAGTAGTACATCTTTGTTGTGACTGCATGCCACCTTGTAGTGGTTCTCCAAGGACCTTTACGTCCACAGTTTGCACACTTGGACAGTCATAAAGGAAAGGTATAATGGAGTTATATTCTTATTTTCTTCCCTTGTAATCAGCTCAATTGCAGAATGCATGTGGGTAGCTGTTTATGTGATAGGTTTGACTGTTCTCACTGTTATCACCCCACCTACAGTGATGACAGTTTTGCATTTCTTTGCTGAATCATTGTTGATTACAGGATTTTTGTCAGGAGGGTTTATTTCTGAAGAGGCTGTGATGTGAAGCTTGCTGATTTCGACAGCCACACATCTGAGAAGTTCAGTGGACACGCAAGATGCAAAACTTTAATGTCCAGCTTGAGACTAACCTTACTTTACTGATGCTACTGTCTGTTTCCTTCTCAGAGGTTACACACGCGTGTCCAGTCTGGGAAGAGAACATTGTCCCCAGGCATGTGGTACCAGTAACGCCTTTAGTGTCAAAAGTGGTTTTACCAGTCATGAGACATGGGACTACGTTTGTCCAGTGTGTATACGCAGGGGGACTCGGCATGTGACCGGGGAAGACGCAACAGGCTGGTGTAATGATGCAGCCAGTGACTACTTGTCCCTGTTCTATTTAGAAAATACCAGTCACCTCCCACCCAATCCCCTCGCAGCCCCGTTGACGCAAATGTGCCACCAGTTGCATGCAGAATCTGAGGAATGTTGTTTGAAATTTTCCCCTGTACACAGGCAGACTTATTGTGCCTGTCCCCCTGCCTGCGCCACAGGAGTTTACATGTATTATCATCACTGAGAAGGATACGCTTCTAATGGTGGTCGCCCAGCGTCAGCATCACATGATGGTACTCTTCTCTGTCTGCGTCACGAAACTGAGACACTGCAGTTTAACATGCTTGTCACTTCAGTCAACTTGTTTACTAGTTGCTCAGCCAGGTCATTTGATTTGTAGCAAACTAAAGGCACCAGGACTTTTAGGTGTTACTCTCTGTGTGTTATCTAGATTCTGTATTTGAATAAGTCCAGCCTTGCGGTCTATCTATATTAGTTCATGGCCTGTCTGAACAGTATGAAAATGAATACATTTTCAACATGAGTCATAAAGGGGTTGCTGTTCGTGTCATCACAGGATTAAAGCAGTGAGTCTACTTGGCTTTCAAGGTTAGAGTAGATGTGGTTTGGTATTCGGCTACACCTACCCACAATATTCTTATCATTAGTGATGTGTTTTCAGGGAACTTGAAAGAGTAACTTGGCACAGTAGATCACACTAGTACTGGTTCCACTGTGTCATTTGAACGCAAACCAAGTGTCGCTTCAGGGATTGTTTTTCAGCAACAGGTGAGTGTATTCGATGCTCTCATTTCTATGTTTCATTTTGAGTATTTGAGTGTAACGTTCTGTGTCTGTAAACTTAAACCAGCTGGTGACTCTCTTGTTTACTCAAGCAGCAGCAGAAAATAGAGCAAAAACAGACTTGTATCTATCGATCTGTGATGAAGGAAGTAGTGTGGTGATGTCGGCCTGATTTTCTGCTTCCTGCCATAAACACATGGGACTGTCCTCTGTGGCCCAGTGACAGGCTCAGTGTGTGGCATCTTTGCAGCATGAGGGTGATTTGCATTGAATGGGATGGCCCCTGGTGCCGGAGCCAGAAAGATGAATGATTGAAAGCCGCACTGACAGCAGGGCAGGCAGGCAGGCAGGCAGGCGGTGGCCCAGAGGCCTGAGGACCATGTGACCCGCTGTCAGGGTACTGGGTTCATTCAGTGGCTGCTGGCTGCAGCGCTGGCAGCAGCCCAGCTTTTCCACACAGGCCGCAGTAGCAACAGGTCGCTCCCATTAAAACAGCAGCGCTCTGTTGTGGCTCCAGAGCCGGTCTTGTGCATGTGTTGCTTTTTTGGCTGTGGTGTGTGCGCTCAAGTTTGTTTGTGTGATGTATCCCAATGTGTATATAATGTGTGCGTGCCTGTGTCACAGAGTACACACTAAGATGCCGGAGAGATCCAACGGTTTGTGTGATCCCTAGTTTGAATAGCACTCAGTGTGCTTTTTCAAATCCCTCTCCAAGATCCTCCCAGCATCGACTGTGTGACACAAGCACCACAACCCCAGTGCAATAAACAAAAACACTGAGCAAAAATAAACTGCGCTCTCACAAACTGGCTTTTGCTCATTGATGGAAGCAAGCAGAATGGCAGTAAAAGGCGTGTTGATCGCACATTCACTGACAGACGTACTCGAGCCTGGGGCTGTACTGATATGACTCGAAGTCTGTCAATAGTCACATCCACTTCCTGTTGTTGTCCCCACCAGTAAGCTGGATGAGGCCACTCAAACAGAGCTCTCTTTTGATGGCCTTACTCTGAGGGAGCAGCAGCAGGCAAATTGATTTCTGTTGATGGTCAGAGATTGCCTGGTGCAGTATGTGACATTTGTGTGAACAAGCATGGCAATTGATCATCCTTTTGCTTCTGCCCTGCATTCAAAGCTGTCTTTATATAATAAAGAAGCACTGAATGAATCAAAAGGTCAAGTGTTTTGGTTATGATAGCCTGCAGGATTTTAGTTTGTGTCTTTGATGAATAACCGATTAGTCTGTGATGGAATTCAGCCCCGTTTGGTTTATCTGACTGCCAGTGCAGTTTTATCTCGTCATACATGTTGACTTGAGTTTAAACAGGTAAGATTGTTGTTGTAGTTTGATCTTTTACCCATATTTATTTTTTATGCTTCACTTTACTCAAACAACTTTCTTGAATGCCTTTCACATATTTTTTTTTACTGTGAATATGACACCATTTTTTTCATGCCTGTTTTGTCTTTGAATAGGAGCCCATGTTGTTGCAAACATTCGCCTGGTAGTTTTTCTCAGCAGTACTTAGTTACATTTCCGCAATGCTTCCACCACAGATCAGGTGTGAATAAAAACAGCAGTGCTCACAGATACAGTGCACTTTCACCTCACAGCATGTTTATTTTGTTAACAGAACAACCTCAACTCAAGCGCCATGTAGTGGCTGTTTTAGAGTTTTGGATCATATCACATGATTTTCATTATTGGATGGAGTTTGCCTCGTTGTCATGGAATTGCGCGGTTGGGAAAGTCCTTTTTTTCCCCAAGTAGACGCTGAATATTTTAATTGGGCGATCTTCAGTCAACACAATTGTTTTACAGTTTTCATAATCATCTAATTTCAAAGTCAATTTAGTAGCTGTTTTGGAGCTTTTGATCATATACAATCTTCATTTACCTGTTAATACAGGTGTGTGCCTCACAAGCAGGAAAGCAAACTGCAGCTGAAATGTTTTTTTTTTAAAGGTTAAACACCAACAAAAATAGATTAAAGCAGAATATTTCATTAGATAAAAACATGTTGTGAATTTTGGAAATGACCACACCTATCTCTTTCCAGTAAACACTCTGGAGCTGTTGGCAATGTTTGTATAAAAGGAGTCGGACACAGTCCTAATTCTACAAATAGCATAATACTAACAATATTTGTGTAGCCTAACCTTAATCTGCAACTGTGAAAAAATACCGGGTTTAAACAGATTTAATAGACATGCAGAAAAACTGTGATGAATGTGAATGTAGATTTAGAATTCGTATGTCAGCATTATGAATGAAGCTTTAAACTCTTTGGTACAGCCCTGTAAGTTCTCATGTTTTTTCTGTAACAATGTGAAGTGATGATAAATGTGTGATATAGTCAAGAGAATGACCATTGTCTAATATTTTTTCAAAGAACTGGTAATCAGGCACATTAACGTTTATTTGAAACTTCACTTTGGTAGGCAGTGGAGCACCTGAGGAGTGATTGGAAAAACATTTGTGTTTGAGGCCCTTTAAGTCCATCATCCAATCCAGTCCATGTTTTAGCCAAAATGCAAATCTGCAAGTGGGATAATAATCCTTACCACCCCCCTTGAAATTCACATCCTACAGTTTGCTTAGCACAAACAAAAACATTGACCCGCTTAGAATAAAAATCCAGCAAAATGAATAAAGTTACATAACAATCACAGGCACATAAGATTACGTAGGGTCCAGAGCATACCGTTAGCTAAATCGTCCAGATAAACAGCCCATGCAACTTCAAAATAAGATTTAAAATCCTTTATTTAGGTATGCTGTGTGAGATTTTTTTGTGTCGTTATTTTCTAATTCACTGCCATTCTGGTTGTGAGTAGAAAAAACTCAGGAATGGTTGTGTGTGAACTGTATGGAATTTTCCAATAGGGGGGAGACTTCATTGTGAATGCCAAAAACCACGGCCTTACACAGATATTTGAACCTTGCAGTGTTGCAGGTTCCACATGTGAAAGGGACTACACTGTGGTTTTAGCATATCCTCCGCTGACTGGGCCATAAAACACTTGGATTCTCTCGGTTCCACCGCCTCTCCTCGACTGTGTTGACCCGAGGGTTAATATTCAGACAAGTGGAAAAAATCTTTCACCTCAATATGGGGCTAATTTTTACTCTTCTTCAACTAATAGGTAACCACCATTGAGAAGGCGGCTGTAAACCCCGGGACCTCGTCTCCAGGCTCCTGCACAGAGCTGAGTGAAGGAAACTTGGGAAACAAAGCTGTGTCTCTCCCTGTGGGAAACCTGGATCCTCCACCCTGCCCACCAACATGACCAATGTGGTGATTGTCAAGGAGGGGTGGCTGCATAAAAGAGGTAAATGCGCAGATAAAGTTTGATTTAATTTCAGTTTTGTAGAGTTTTATTTCTGATTGTTTCAAATGTAACTGCAGCAACTGTGCTTGAAACCAAAGTAAAATAAGATAATCACTGTATGCACCTCATTATTTATGTGTTATGGTTTGCTTTGTGTAATTTCTTTTTACAATTCAGTTCAGATGTAGCATAGTTATGATCAACTCATTTACTAACTGTGCAAATTTGTCGGTTAACCAAGCAGGCAAAGAACACAAAATATGCAAAGACCCTAAAATATGTTAGTTATGCAAATATTTAAAAATCCCTTGTTGATACATGGAAATGCATCTAAAATGCAAAACGAGTACTTGGTTTCATGGAGTCCCTGCAGTTTTCATGTGCTCATTAAATACTTTAAAAATGTATATTTTTACTCTGATGGTTCAGATATTTCACAAATCCGCATTACCTTCATTTCTGAGGTACTTGGATTAGAAAGAGTTCACTGTAGTACGCTATTAACAGTTTGTTGTCTAAATGCCGCATAAATGACGTGCGCAAGGTGAATGATCACTGGGTAACTGTATGTAAACCAGCTGTACGCCAGATCTAATGTAAAGAGCCATCCAGAGTCCCCTGTGGGCCCCATTTAGCTGCTCTGACAGTGCTGTGCGGCGTGGCATGGCTCTGTGTCGGGCGTGAGTCCTGTTGTTTGGACGAAGAGGCATTCCTCACATACCTGCTGGCTTTGAGCAGCTTTATGTGTGCATACTAACTCTGCCTTCAAACTGCGGCTGCCTCACGGAGCCCACTCCGCTACCGCCGCCTCCACCACCACCAGGGGCAAAATAGGATAAGGAACTTCTCCAAAACCACTGAAGGCTCCCAGGCCCTGTGCCAAGGAACCAGGCTTTTACTGGAAAAGGGGAAACCAAGACTCTGACTCAGGGGATAAGGTGATGGGAGCAGGTCACTACGAGAGTTCCTGGGACTCTTGGGGGGGAACAGTGTGCCGCTGTGGCGCGTTAGCCCACGCTCCCCCCTCCTCAAGGCTTGGGCTAAGAGCATAACGGACTGCTGTTTTAGGAAAGGGTCAGCCTGGTTCGGCTCAGCTGGTCTCAGGCAGACACGCCCTGGTCCTTCCAGTGAGTGAAAGGATAAACCGTTTGGGTGCTATTAAGGTTTCATTTGGAGAACTTCTGTTCAGTAGAGACAACTCTGTGAAGTTTTATCAGGGCCACAATCTTAGATTTTCTACAGCTCTTCATAAAAATCTATAGATCAAATTTATGTAGTTGATTAGATTTCCGAACATGTCAGAGGCTTTAGGGTCAAACTGTGTTGTCGTGTCTCTCTTTAGGCAAAAAACAAGAACAGGAACGTCCTTTCTTTGGAAGTGAACATGCAGAATTATTTTAGTTAGGCGTCAGTTTGGGCTGAATTGTCACTCATTCTGTAAATTTGAATACGCAGTCTAATGTTTCCGCTGAAGTCTCATTCAGTCTGTAAATTTGTATACTCAGTTATTTCTGGTGTTTGTTTCTTTCTCTGTATATTATTTGTGCTGCCAAACTGGCATAGGTCAATTTCTCCACACCTTCAGCAGTGCTGATAAGACCGGAAGATTCTGACAGAGAGCCAGTAAAATATAACTATAAGATTAGTCAAATAGTGACTGGTAGAAAAACAGTCTTGTGTGGCCGCAGTGTACTTATACACACACACACACACAGTTACAGCAGTGACACCCTTCTAGTTGTTACACACACACACACATACACACACTAAACAAACACCCTTCAGGAATAGTGAGTTGGCATGCTGTCGCAGCCCAGCAGCTGTGCCCTGTGAAATGTCACCCAGAGCCTCTGTGTTTTGATTGGAGGGCGTCCACCTGCCTCCTTGACAGGAAGGCTTTTCGTGTCGCGTCACTGTCATGCAGTCGTTGCCCCAGAGCCACTGCACAGAAGGTGAACCTGCAGTAGCCCTGTCTTGCTGTCCATCACCTCAGCCAGGCAGCCCCCACTCAACCACTATCATCCCGTGTTGCACCTTGAGTGGAGCTTTTTTTGTGTGGTGGCGCCACCCAAGTGACTCACATCTCCATGTGGGCGTAATAATAAATGGCTTATACCGCTTCCAAGTGCGTTCAGCATGCTCATTACTCCCATGTGTGCACTCAAAACACCAATTTAATGTTTTACAAAAGATAGCCCTCCATATTTCCATCAACATTTTGTGTGTGTTCCGTGGACGCGGTCTAGCACCAAATTCGTACTGGACTTCAACAAAAGCAGGTAGAGTTAAAGTGTGGCCTTTTCCTCCAGTAATGTCCCTTTAATGGTGCTACATGATGAATGGATTTCACGGTGGCCTAGTCACATGCACAGAGCACAGCAGCTCTAGCAGGTCATCTGAACACATCCACGTCACTCACTCTCACTCCTTGATTCCTGCCTGATTAGTCATGTTCAGCGTGCACGTGTAAACTATGAGGAGACTCCTGGATGAAAGTAGAGCAGGCTGCAATTGTGCCTTAGTTCCCTGTAAACCCCCCAGTAGAGCTAATCTGTCATTAGAGCTGCAGATTCTCAGCCTTGGAGTGCTCTGTACATTTGTTCCAGACAGGCTGCTGCGCTCAGTGAAATGATCTCATTCTGAAGGACACACCTTCATACTTTCTCCTTAAGCCTTGCGCTGCAGTAATGTGTCTGGACTGTGGACACTGCCTGGGACGTGTTGTTGTGACTGTTATCTTGGTTGTCTGTTTTGGAAGGACAGTTTTGGAATGCAAGACAAAGCAGCCGAGTAGGACGGGCGTAGTGTGTACTTATGTCTGGACATGCATATGCAAATGTGTGAGTGAGTGTATGGACAGTGTGAAGCATATTTATTCAGAAGTTACACTGCCAGCAGGACATTACCCAGTGCCCTTATGCACAGACCGCATCGCAAGTACAGGCTTGCAAAAACACTGTAACTTTGTTGTTACTATCATAACCAGTTGTTATGCGTCCCCAAATGGTACTTCCCTTTTAGATCCTTCACAGAGTGCACCCACACACTTTGAATGTGCCTACGGCCTCTAGTGGCCACAGAGACCGAGCAGCATGTTATTTCTTTTTGCAAGTGTGTTTTTCCAAAGTTTCCATCAAAGCCAGAGCATCATCAGACATCAAAGAGGCAGATTGTGGGTTCCCTAGTTTCCAGGGAAGTGCTGCGGCCAAGAACCCAGTGAAGCTCAACAGAACAGCGCTCGCTTGTCCTCCCCTCTTCCCTGGCCCTTGTTTGTTTGACTCATTTGCTCCCTGACAAGTATAAAGAGCCGGCCCCTTCGTTAGGCTAACGAAGGCCGCAACAACTGTTGGATTTGGGTAGCACGCTCAGCTGGCTCCGGCTCATGAGAGGAGGGGTGGGGAGAGAGTGGGAGGAAAGGCAGAGGGCACACCAGTAGAGATAGCGAGAGAAACATAAAGGGGCAGGCACAGAGAGAGAAAGACAGAAGTTGAGCAGCGTCTTTGTGATGTTCCCAGAACATTGCTCAGTGACCCAGGCGGCCTCAGGAGAGTGGATGGATGTTGTGTGCGACATGCCACAGAGACCCTCTCGCGGTTTGGTTTGGAGCTCATCAGCTGATTGGCTCCTTTGCTGGTCATGCGGCTGAAGGACACCCATGAGCTGCTCCTCCAAGCGAGACCTTGTTGGTGGTCCAGGAAAGCGCATGAGACGTAGAATGGGAATGAAAGTGAGGGAGAGAGGACAAGAGAGTGCATTAGTTTTTTTTAAAACACCAGACATTGTAGTCAGTGTAGATGAAACATTTTTTCATCTTATGAATATCTTCGCCATGTGCATCTGGTGAACAGGCGTCCAACAATTCAGCCAGCATTTTCCACATTTGTTTTAGCTCTCTCTTTGTGTTAGTGATCTCAGTAAGGCAATGTGGTGTTTCCTGCACAGTTAAATGCTCTTCAAAGGAGCAGGCCCACCTGATTAAGAATGTCTCATGATGCTGCAATGCTGACTGTCTCAGGACTTTGACTTGCTGCCAGCTCTGCTGCTGGGCTCGCCCAGGCTCCTACACATCCCCTCATTATGGCTGTCATGGGCCACACACTGCTGCTGCAGCACACACACAAACACACACATTATGTACTGCAGAGCTGGAGCAATAGCTCATCCAATTTGCTGATATTTTCACCTATGTTGTGAGGCTTTTACGTAAAACAAACACACGTCTTGAGTGCCATAAACTCACTAAATTCTTTTTAAGTGGATCCCAAAATGCTTTTTATCTGGGAGCTTGTGGATGATATGTGGCGGTAATAAAGTTACTTTAATCAGAAACAAAGTTATTCAGTGCTTTGTTACATGATTTTAGTAATGTGATTGCATTATATATACAGTTTAATACATGATCAAATCTATTGTGTATCAGCATTTGTTCTCCATCTCCATAATTTTTAACTGTTAGATGGCCACTAAACATTAAATAAATGATGTTCAAGTGTTCAAAAGTAACAAAAAAACAACAACTTATGATACTCTGTTCAGCCAATGTTTAATCAGTAATTTGCAGATTATAGCAGTGGAATTATTTTTAGCATTTATACAGCAATTCTCAATTTAACGAAACTTTAAAAGTTGTTATAAAAAGGTATAGACTTGAAGAAAAAGATATTTAATGTTCTTTTGATGCAGATATATGATTTACACATTGTTCTTCGGAATTAGGGACAGAAAGGTCAGTCTGGGTTTCCTTACAATGTTTTTTATAACCAGTGAACAATTGTGAAAGGTCAGTATGTGTGCAAAACAAACCATAGATGCTAACTGAGAGATAAAGGGATTTTGTTGGGTGAAAGCGGTGATTAATAATTCTGAGATGATTCAGTGGTCTGACTGAAACTCTCTCTCTCTATATATATAATGATATAGAAGATGTAGAAAGAATTTCTTTTACAAACTTATTTCATATAATTTTGCAACAGATAACTCCCGCTTTGGTGATTTAATATTCAGGCACTACCCAGCTGATCACCAGCAGTGGAAGTTGAAGTGCCAGGCTGATCTAGGAATGGAGTCCCTGTAGGCAGAGTCCAGCAGCAGAGGGTGTCACACCGGGAAGCCAGTGCTCTGGCCGGGTGTCTGGCCGTCAATGCGGACCCCCTGCTCTGGGTAATGGGAAGCAGTCTTCCTGCTAAATGTGGTGGAGAGAAGTAAATTACTGGGGTGCAGCTGTCGGCAGACAGGCTGGCTGGCATGGTGGGGGGAACCAGGAGGCTGAGGGAGGTGGCACCTCCACCGCTCGCCTCCTCTCACGGCAAGCCCGCTGCGTGCTTACTTTGCTGTGCAGAGTCCGCCTGCTCGCCACAACTGTGGCGCTCAACAGCGTACTCCGTCTCTGTTACTCTCTTCCCCTTTTTGTCTCTGTTGTTTCCTCGCTTTCCTCCTAAGTGTCCTTCCTCTTGTTCTCTTCCTTTCTTACTCCCGCATTCTTCCTCCTCTTCTGGTTGCTATTAACTCCCCTCTTTTCTCTCTGCCTCTGTCCACCCCACCAGCTCACTCACTCTTGGTCCCCCCCTCCTTCCCTCCCTCCCTCCCACTTCCAGCGCACACTCCTCACCCACAGCCCCACCATCCTGTTGCTAGGATAATGACCCTGCTGACAACTCAGACCCATGGCGGAAGCGGCTATGGACCAGCGAAAAGCTCCCAGTCTCCAACATCAATCACATCACTGGCACCTCTCTCCAGTTTAGGGAGGGAAGGGGAGACAGAGAGATAAAGGGGATGCTCAGCTGTCTGGAGACTAAGAGTTGACTGTATGCTCAGATATGTCCACTTATTCTCCACATCAGCTTATTGTGTTACTCAGACCATATTTTACAAGTTATTCAGAGGCCATACAGGAAGGTTAATCATACTTTCAGAAGGAGGTTGGACTTGACAGTTTTTCACAGCTGGGGACTACCTGTCAGAAAAACGAGATCCTCTGATCCCTTGTTTGAGGGTGTTTGATCTTACACTGGTCATTGAGAGTTCATTGGCACTAATTTGCTCGAAATAATGTGTGTTTATTTGTTTGCCATGCAGTAACCCAGTTAACTAATCCATGGACTGCTTGTTTACCCAGGGAGAGGGGGCAAATCTCAGCCCCAGTGTGGCAGGGGGGAACTTCCCACAGTGTCTCTATGGTAATCAGCAGGTGTCACTCACCACGGAGAAGAAGTGAGGGCTTTCTTACGAGCGTGAGAAAGAGGGGCAGCCTCCATCGCACCCCCCCACCACCACCACCACCACCATCCCCCTTGCTTTTTTTTTTTCCTGTTGGGGTAGCAGCGGCAACCGCAGTGACAGAGAGAAAGAGAGAGGGATAAGGGGACGAGACAGAGAGGGCCACATTGGAGGCCAGGGTGGCCCTTCCCCGCAACCTGTTGATGCTGTTGCCAAAGCCCTGGCAATGGAGTCCCCCATCCAGCTGCATGGGAGAGAGAGGGGCCAACAAAAGAGGTTTGGGGGGGAGGGGGATGTCAGGAAGACATAAAGAAAAAGGGGGGAAAGTGTAGGAGCCCAAACTCCTGGACAGTTTAGGATGGCATGTGAGCCTGGTGCTACCTTATATGGTCACAGCGAGAAGGGCAAATGGGTAGACGGGTGCCCGGGCAGCACGAGAAGTCCAGCTCAGAGCTGTGCGGCTCAGAGCAGCGGCTGGTGTGGGGCGGAGTTTGTGGTTGCTGGGGCTCAGTGGTGACCCCAGCATCAGGGAGCCCCCTCTCCTCTGGAGCGGGCGGCCCGTGGCTCATTGAGATGCAGGGCACAGGGTGGCAGGCCGCAGCTGCAGCCTACAGGCAGAACCCCGGCAGAAAAGGGCCGAAGGGATGGCGGGGGCGGCTGAGGAAAAACCAACAAAAGGCGCAGCCCGCTCCCCCCTCCTCCCTCGCTTTGGAGTTCTAATTCCCTAATCCTCAACCTCCGCCTACCCCCCCTTCTCATCCGATTCTCACCACTCAAACACATACACATGCACAGTTCATGCAGTTACCACTGGCTCCCTTCCTCCCATCCCCAAGCCATGAATGGCCAGACGGGGACAAAACCCAACAGCAGCCCCCTCAGGAAGTCCAACCACTGGGTGTGGGCACTGAGAGGCGCATTTTGTCTGACCCTCTATTGGTTCCTCTCACAGTGTGTGTGTGCGCTTACATTCAACCACATGTCATGTGAGTGTGTGTGCATAGTTTATCTAGTGCCAGATGACTAAGGTGGGCCTCTCTCTGTTTGAATTATTGTGCTTGAAATTTTATTAAAATCCTTCAAAGTAGAAAGAAAGAGAATAAAACAGGGGATGACGTGCAACAGAGCTGTTAGTTTGGACACATTGTTAGGACACTGTGGCCTCTCCTTTTGGGGGCTGCACGATGAATGCTGCATGATGTGTCTTATTAAAAGCCAACAAGCCACAGCAGCTGGGACCTCAACATTCCTGTCGTTGTCACGTAGAGACGGACAGAACAGGACGCTCCTCGGAAACAGCCACTAACCTCTGTCACTCTCGCTCTCCCCCTTCTGTCGAAAGCCTTCCACATTTTTTCCTTTTATTTATTGACCCCTCAATGAGCTTGCCTGGCCAGCCCTTTCTGTTAAGGCCTCTTAAGCCAAGTTAACTTGCAAATAGCTTCAGAGCCAGAAGAAAACATGAATGTAAATTTTAATCACTGTGGGTGCTTTTCTTTGTGAGGCCTTGAGGAGGTGAAACCCAAAGATTTGTAGAGTTGCAGAGTCTTGCGATCGTATCAGCGTCTGGAATGGAATGATTCACTTTGATTAGCTTTGAAAAGATGGGCTTGATAAAGTTAGTCTTAAGGCTAACTCTGTCGGGGTACTCTGATATAAAAAAATAGTATGCAGAGACACACAGTGCCAATGATTTGTTACATACGTGCATACGCAAACAAGATGACGCTCCACCATGTACAGCTGTGGCCCTACCTTATTGTGTGTGTGTGTGTGTGTGTGTTTGGGGAATAGAGGGCGTGGCGGTGGCAGGCTGGAGCTGTCCACACACAGGGCCATGCAGCAGTTGGCAAATAAAGATGAATTCTGTTGTGTTTGGCAGCGGTTCTCCGTTCATTATTTTCCACTTTGCCCAGCGCGCATCCCAGACCTCAGCAGCTGCTTGTCATGTAAAGACACTCTATCAGGCCCTGACAGCTCCTCCCATGCACACACATGCGCACACACACACAGTACGCATGGCTCATACACACTTCAGTTGAGCTCACACCCCCACTCACAGTCCTACATATGTGGGGAACATATGTAGTGATCTGTCTCACTACCACTCCGCTCAGCACAACTCTTTGCACACTGCGTAGCTTTCTCATCCCCTCTAGTTCTCTCATCTCTCATCTGGTGTCAAATCCTTCCCCTAATTTGGTTGAGTTCAGCCACATGTCTGCTGTCACACTTGACTTTTATTAGAAATGCTTTGATTCTGGGACGCAGATCGTTAGAAGGATTTCCTCACAGCAAAGTGTGTCTGTGTGTCTCGGCAGTTACAGTCAGACCTGTCACTTGAAGCAGGTTTTATCTTATCTAGGTTGTGGTCAGTCTGTCTGTTGGCCAGTTTCCTGTTTTTGGAGAACACATTGACATCAAAAGGGTTTTAGTTTACATCAGTGATGATGAACTGAGTTAAAAGCAGAAGGCTCTCCTGTGTTGTTATGAAGCCCATTGTCTTTTGTCAGCAGTCTGCGCTGTGTTTCTCACTGTACACAGGATGTATTTGAGGTCTGCTCTGCAAAGCAATGAAGTCAAGTTGTATAAAATATCGAGGGCAGGGATAATATTTAGTTAGTTAATAGTGATTAGTGTTGATTTATTTGCTGGACTTTATCACAGGTGTAATATAATTTAATGCTGTTCCCTATTTACTCTCCAAGCAGCTGTTAGTTTCACTTTCTTGTTGTGTCAGTGCTGAAAAAAGGCCACAGTGTGGAAAGTAGAACTGAATAAAAGTAGAAGAGGAAATGGGTGTAAATAGGAAGCTGACAAGGGTCATCTTTGTTGTCTATTCTCTGAGTGCAGACTGTTTGCGGGGGGTTGCACTGCAGAGTGGTGGAGACACACACACAGACAACCGGATGTAGCTGCTTCCACTGTTGTCATGTGACCTGGTTTGTGGTCTCAGACGAGGAAGTTGCAGTGTCCTCCTGTCTAGAAAGAGCAGATGCAAGTGAAGGATGTGCATTGCAGATGTGGAGTTGCTTCATTTGTTTTTGGTGCTGCATCTCTGTGACAGTCTTTGTGTAAGTTGTTTGTCAGTGTAAAAGATGACAAACGCCTCACATAACTAATTTTGATTTTTTACATTCACTTGTGGAAAATGTTATTTAAAGGGAAGGTTCACCCCAAAATCAAATATACACAATTTTCCTCTTAACTGTAGCGCTATTTCTTAGTCCTGAATAGATTGTAGTGTTGTAAAAAGTATATGTATCAATTTATCAATACATATCGATTCTGAACATTTGAAACTATCAATGCTCATTTTCTGCTCTATCAATACTACTTATTTGTTCTCCTTTCCTTCCGACAGTGAGTTGAGACACACACACACACACACACACCGCTGCAGTGCCCCCACAGCCCCCCTCCTTTCATTCACTCACAGTGCTGTCTCCTTGTCACTTGTCTCCTTCGTTCTGATTGCATAGAGGCTTCTGCGGCACAATTTAGTTTTGTTTTTTTTACTTGAACTGTGTTACCTCTTGAATGTGTGACAGTCTGAGAGGCTTTTGAACATGTGCACTACCACAAGAAGGATGTCGTTTTTTAATTAAAGTAAAAAAGTTTTAATTATTGTTAATATTTACCACAGTCATCCTGCTTTTCTCTGCGACTAACCAAGAAAAGACAAGTCGTCATTGTCATGTTACAGCCTTGTTATATTTAGCTTTCATTTAAAAAATATGCCCTCAGTGTCAGGTTTTCTCTGGGGTATCAAAATTGGTATCAAATATTGATGTTTTTCAAGGTATTGCATTGATATTACAAATTCCAGTATTGTGACAGTACTACGTGACTAGAAGTGTTTGAGATATCGCCCGTAGAGATGTCTGGCTTCTCTTGAATGTAATGGAACTAGACGGCACTCGGCCTTTGGTGCTTTGAAAAATTCAACAGCAACGTCTCTCTGCAGAAATCATGACCTGGTTACACAAGATAATCCACAGACCTTGTTGTGAGCAGTTTCATTAAGGACCTATTTTCCTGCTAACGAACTACAACAGCCAACCATATCACTGCGCAGAAGGAAGTGTGCAGTTACTGCTAGCTTATTTGGCAACACTTTGCTAGCTAATGTTACAGGCAGAGTTGGCGGTAATATGCTGTTATCACATTACGTTTACCAGTAACGCAGTAATGTAACGCGTTAGTTTTCTAAATTCAGTAATCACATCACAGTTAGTAATCAAACAGTCTTATGTCCTTTCTAGCGTTACATAAGTTCCTTGATTTTAAGCTTAATGGGTGGATAGAAAAAAATTTAAACAATCCTCCGTGATTCTTCTGATTCTTGTTTGGTCCTGATATGTGGGCATACGTAAGGCTTAAGGTTATATTATTATTGATTTGCAGTTACGTGACATTGCATCTCAGGTGATGTTGCAGAGTCACAGAAAAAAATGTAGCAAGTGTTGTAACAAATTACTTTCTACAGGGAGTTATGACGTAAAGTAATGCATTGCTCTTTTGAAAAGTAAGTATTTATGTGTTTTGTTTTTTTAAGTAACAACCCAAACTGGTCGCGTTTCAGCTGATGAGGACGCCACTGATGTTTACATCTTGTGCTGTCACAAGCATGAGCCTCTTGTGCAAAAGTAGATGCACACTTCCTTTTGCACGGTGATGCGGTTGATAGGTATAGTTTGGTAAAAATAAAATAGTTCCTACATGAAACTGCTCACAACAAGGTCTGTTGATTATCTTTAGTAACCAGGTCATCATTTCTGGAAAGTGACATTGTTGTTGAGTTTTTCGAATATGTTTTTTGGCACCTTAAGCCAAGTTCCACAGAAATCCATTAAATTTGAGAGAAGGCAGACATCTCTATGGCCGACATCTCCAACACACGCTTTTGATTTTGGGATGAACTGTCCCTTTTCACAGTTTTTGCAGTTACACTGTCACAGAAGCTGTTTCATTAATCTCAGGAAGTGTTTAGACCTTGGGTGTCACATTCCTTCGTGAGCTTGTTTACCTCTTCGTGTGTTTTGTGTGGCCTCGCCCCAGTGACCATGCAGACTTGACATAATGTCCTTAATACAGCTGCATAATTCAAGAAAGTGACAGTTGTTTGAAGTGCCTGGCGTCTGAGAATGGTGAGCTGGCATTGTCATCTTCCCGACATCCATGTGACCAAGGCCACCTCAGTGCGGGGGAATGTCAAGCTGACACACACTGTGCCATGCGCTGCTGCGTCACGTATGACCACCCATGCTACTTCTGGTGGGTGCTGTGCGTCAGTGGAGCTGGCAGAAAAAGCTCAGAGCCCTCCAAACTGGATGTTGCTCTAATCTGTTAACACACAAAAACCTTTCACTGCTCACAGGGCAGTGTACACACTCAAACGTATTTACACACAAGCACATACATGCGTACACATAAACACCTGTCTCTGACCATCAGGATCTGAACGCCATGATGTATGGAAGGTCTTCATTCAGCCTGGAAGTGATTTGCTGCGTTCCTGCTGCCAAAGCAGAACATCTAAACTGAAAGTTTAGTCTCCACCGATGAGACAAGCATGTACCTTCATCTGGTGTCATGGTGTCAGGTAGGGGGCTCATTATGCTCTCTCTGCATTGTGCACATACTGTCCTCACTGTGGGCTGGCATGGACTATAGCTGGGGGATATGGGTCAGCCAAAACCTGACCACAGAACGAGGCACCAGCTGGGGCCCAGCTGAGGAAAACAAGGATCGGTACGCAAGGCTCAGGAGACTTTCTGGCTGTGGTGTGAAAGATTTAGGCAACTTATGTCTGAGTTGAACAGTAACAGCTGACACTTGTACGGCTACATGTACTCTGAAACAACACCTTTTCTGTGCTTTGATTATTTAGATTTTATGCTGAAGTAAGGAAGTCTGGTTCTCCTGAAGGCCTGTGATAAATAACGCTGTGCATGTGGATTCCCTGGAGACGAGAGTGCATGTGTAGGTGACTGATGTGGAAGTTGATTGGTGAGACTTATAGTTTAAAACAGACAAACGACTCATCACGGTAATTTTGTTACATTGAAACAGGCATGAGGTAAATCCACCAATTGGATTCCTGCCGGTTTGTGTTTTAATTAGGACAGCACATCCAATACAAGTGACTGTGTTGGAAGGTGGAGAGAGCAGCAATCTGACGGCTGACAAAGTCTACAGTTGCTAATTTCTAAATGAGCTACGTTTGGTGTAAAAACACTTACTCTGCAGAAAACCAGATGAAAAATCTCCTCCTGTGCCATGATGAAAAATGTAATAACATATTAGACATCTGCTGTGGATTAAGGACTAAAGTATGTTGTGCTCTGGGGCAGATGTTTCCTCTGTAGTGGTGATTGGTGCCACCACCTTGCCAGTCGCAGTAAATCAGGTGTTTTTACACTTGGATGTTTGCTTTGCGGTGGATGGCGTGATTCTCTGCTGGAAGGTGATGTACAGACAGCCAGCTTAGAGGCTTTAGGGCTGTACCGAACAGTTTGAAGCTTCATTCATAATGTCGACATTCAAATTCTAAATTAACATTCGAATGCTGTGCAGCTTTTTATTTTTCTTTGCAGGTCTTTTCATTCTGTTTAAACCCTGCATTTCTGCACAGTTGCAGAAAAACATGAAGCCATATTAATAACATAAATATTATGCTCTTTTTTTAGAATGATCCTAGATTCCAGTGGTGGCTGCGTAGGATTGTGTGATCGACTTGTATGACCCAAATATTTCCAATAAGTCCGGAGCGTTGAAAGTCCAAATTTATTATTTAAAAAAAGATGCAATCATTTCCAAAATTAATTTTTCCCTGCGGTCAACAAACTCTTTGTTTTCATGCTTGCTCCACATAAAGGAAGGCATGCACCTGTAGTAACAGGGTGGTCTGGCATCAAACTAACAGCAACTTAAATTACAGTTATTCTTTAAAGAAAGTTAATTTCATAAAAAGACTAATACATTTATTTGATGAATGGCTTTATTCAAATTGAGGATTTTGTTTGAGAATTTTACTTTATTTTGTTGGGGGGTTTGTTGATGATGACGGCAAATATAATAAAAGATATTCAAAGCTTCAATCGAAAACCTCAATAGAAACTTTGAATGTTAAAAGAAAAAATAAAAAAACACTCAGTTCAGTCCTATAAGGCTTCATCCGGCTGTATATGGCCAACTGGAATGACTGTTCTTTCCTGAAGTGTCCTTTTCCTTTCCTCCTTACCTTAAATGTTGACAGAGAAAAGCCATATGGAAAGTCTCCTAGTAGACTTTGCTGCTCATGTCATCACGTTTTCAAAAGAAAAAATGTATGAAAGAAACAGGAAGAGGAAGTTCATAATTTTGAGGTGACAAAAGTGACATATCTTGAAAAGTTACATTCGGGCAGTGTTGCAAATTCTTGTCCTCTCCTTCAATATTTTATAAGGATGTACACTAAACAAAGGAAACATCACTAGCTGTTGTTTGGTCTGTAATGTCTCAGGCATGATCTGATATCAGTTTTATAAGCGTGTGTTTGAGGGAGAGTAACAGAAGCTCATATTGACAGATCTTCTACCTCTCCCTTACAGACACACACACCCCCTCTCTCACACACACACACCACACTTCTGTGTTAGAGGAAATGGGGCAATTAAGGACAGCTTGCTACAGCTCTGCATGGGGTTAATATGCGGCTCCGTAATTAAAAATAAATTACACTTTTCCTGTATAAATATTCAAGTCCCTCTCCACTGTGTGCCACTGCCTTGTTATGGTATGTAAGCTATTTTTTTCCCCGTCTGCACAACATCTGGCGCGACATTTCCTGAAGCATCACCGGAATAAATTGAGTTTTGTCTGCCTACGAGAGATTCATTTGTGTGACGCTGGTGTGTCTAAGTGAATGGGATGCACACGCATGGCTTGAGGTTATGGGTGTTGTCCAGAAAATTGGAATTGTGGAAAGTTTTATTTGAAAATCAAATTGAGGTTTTGGCAGACATGATGCTGGTGTTAGAAAATGATTGATAGGAAAGAGACAGAAGAGCGGCTGCGGTTTATAAAACAATAACCTAAAATATAGATGCCGGAGCTGTAAATTTAAAGGGGAATTCTGCCAATTTAATGACTTTTTACAGGTCTCAGGGAGTACTTTTACATATTTGTGGCTTCAGAGATAGCTACACAAAACTTAATAAATTGCCTCAGTTGATGTAATTTGACAACGAGGCAGTGCTAGTTCGGGCTGGAAACTACAAGTTTGAAAATAAAAATCTGCGTGTCTAAAGTTGTAAAGAAGTGAGCTCTTTAGGCTGCTCCTCATCTTCCTGAGGCAAGAGCTACAACAGAAACAGTTGTTTGTTTAACTTTGTTGTGCTATAATTTGTATTTTAACTTAATATGTATGGGGTGCAATATATGTATGACCTTTTATGTATTTGTTTTATAATGTCAAATGCATCAAATCATAAAAAAAGCAGATAGAGGCCATATTAACTGCTACTAATTAACGGTGGGGGGAAAAAATCGATACAGGATAGTATCATATGTCTGTATGGCACTGTCATATCTTCACATTGATGCCAAGTGTGGATTTTTCTTCTTGGTTATATGAATTATTTAGATTACAAATAAAAATTTTAACTTTGGTAGCCTACTAGAATAATATTGTCAGTTGCCTTTTCAGTCCACGAGATACATTTTGCTGCAGTAAAAATCATTTAAGTGAGATGAACAGACTTTCTTTCTTTCTCAAACTTTCTCTTATTAGATAAAACAGATATTGATAAAGTTTTCCTTTGGGTACAAAATTTGCAGTTCAAAAATGTTAATAAATCACGATATATAGCAATGTGTAAAATCGCAAAAATCTTGTATTGTGCCTTAAGTATCGTGATAATATCATATCGTGGCACCTCTAGTGATTCCCTCCCCAACTACTAATGTAATGCAGGCAAAACTCCAATCGAACTGGTGACGGTCAAGTTGCATTGTGGTTAATGTTGGTTCCCTGTTTCGACCAAAATGGTTAAAAAGAGAAGTTACAGTGTCATATCATTGGGGTATAACACATGCGCGGTAAAAGATCTAGCTGGCGCACTATCAAAGAACATGAGGATGATTGATTTGTTTCCCTGGGGCATCCACAGTCGGCCTTGGGTTGGGACATGTTTCAAAGATATGGGTCAGAATTACAGTTCTTCAATTACTGAAAAAGGTCCTTTAATAAAATACCCTAAATAAATGCTGTCCATATGCAAACGTTTTATTGTATATCAGCTGCCATCCATTTGAACGTACCCAAGAAGTTCTGTCATGCTAAGCACGCCTCAAAGAGCACCTGAGCGGACACCATCCCTTTGTTTCTAGTGCTGTTTGCTGTAACCCTCCAACATCGCAGCTCTGGTTACATTGTGCATCTGTCATACCCTATAGCGCCTATGGGGTCAAAGAGCATGCCCCAGCCTTCATTAAATAGCCTTAATTTTGACAAGGAGGAAGGATGTGTGGAATAAGGCAATGATCAAACAACAGTTGTTATTTTCAGGTAATTATACATTATTAAAAACATAGGTACGAAAATGATATTCCATTTCTGCCAATAGTTTCCTATAAACCTCCTACACTGCCTTTTTGAGTATACAGAATATTAACTGTAAGTGAAAGTTTTGTCTGAAGTAGACGATAACTCTTTTGGAAGAGAGCATTTCTTTCCTTCCTGTTAGTGTTCGTCATCTTGGACCTTAAATTCTAACTTGCCAGTTCGAGGAAACATTAGGAGGATAGAACAGTTTTTGGACAGTTTGAATGTTTCCTGAGAGTCTCCATTGCAAGTGACTGCTGGAAAGAGGACAGACGGGGCGGGGGAAAGGGTCCTGACTCCTACTAAAACCACCATTTGTCCTGCAGCTGACCTACACTAAAAGAAAGACGGTGACAAGGTGGTCATTTTAGGGAGCACTAGTGAACAGCATAGTAATTAGATTGCAGGAAATGAGTTGCACCTCTGGGAATTAAAACCGAGAGAGAAAGGACTGTTTTGTCATTAATCATGAAACCACAATGTAAACAAAATGGTTGTGCATGGGTCAGCATTTTGAGAATGTTTCATTTAGGGGTTGTGCGTGAGCAGAAACCCTCTGAAAATATCTATCGCTTTAAGTTGTTTTTATCTCATCTCCTGTAACTCAGCAGTCCTTTTCAATCTCTTTCTCATATCAGGAGAATACATCAAGACCTGGAGGCCGAGGTATTTTCTCCTGAAGAGTGATGGTACATTCATTGGCTACAAAGAGCGACCGCAAGATGTTGACCAGCTGGAAACCCCCTTAAATAACTTCTCTGTCGCACGTGAGTATCTGCTTCAGAGAAACCACTGCATTTTTTCCCCTCTGTTTCTTGGCAGCTTGTTTTACCCCTCTTTTTGTTTGCTTCTTTCTTGTTTTTACTTGCATTGTTGTAACAAATATGTTCGCGTACTTGTTTTGATTTTACATGTCTTTCCTATCCACCCTGAAAAGTAATCATTAACAGGAAGAAACTGTTTATAAAAGCATGCCCAAGTGCATGTGAGGTAAAACTATGAAAGGGAGTCCTCTCTAATGTTATAACAAAGTATCCCTTTATCATTGTGTGTCATTCTAAATGATTATGAATAGAGACATTAGCAAATTGGCTGTAGTGTCATCTCAACAGCTTCACTGCAAGTTTTGTTCAATAGGGGCACCGCTCCAGGGCAAAGCAAGCTCTGTCACTGAATGTGCATGCAAGATGTTTGGCTCTTGACATTAATACATCGGATGCCATTCTTCTTCTCTGTGTGTGTTTCCCCCCAAACTCTCGGTTTTTATACTGTGACAGAAAATCACAACAACAACAAAATGCCCAGAGCAGCCCAGCCCACTCCATCTTCACATCAGAGAAAGTTGCTGTGATAAGCTGTGCAGATGACTGAACACAGCAATTAGACAGCATACTGTTTGTTTAACAAAATGTTTCCTCCCCGACACTCTTGAGTTATCGTGGCTATTAGCCGCCTGATTTCAAGTATTTATCTGGGCGCCGCTCTGAGGCTCTGTCTCCATCAGCGGTGGCTTTGCTTTTTGTCACCACTGCGACCCCACCACAGAGGACACATGGTGCGCTGCTGCTGACGGGGCTGCTGCAGCTGGATTACATATTCAGCCTGATGGAGCCATGTTGGATCTCAGTGGTGGTCCACTCCCCTGTCCTCCATCTATCAGACAGAGGCCATTTTGTGTCACGTTCTGACATATTTGCTGACATGTTTCATTTGGGAACAGATGTTAATGTGAAGGAGGTGCAGATGGAAATCTGCCTTCTAAATTCAGTTATTAGACTGTTGTGAGTAATTGTTTTGCAAACTGCTTACAAGACAACTATTTGCTGCAAAAGTGTGAGAATGGAGCAAAACAGAGGGAAAGAAAGCAATGATTTGCTTTTTAAAAGATCCTTGATAAGAATAGGCAAAACTTGTACATGTACACGTTGGGTTTTGGCATGTTAGTCTGAGAAAACCAAACACTTTGAAGACCTCACCTTGTTTTTAAATGGGACATTTCTCATTATTTTCTGACATTTTATTTTAAAAAAAAAAAGGTTTTCGATTGTAGAATTGCATACTTGACTGTATTAAATATAAGAATTTGTTTTTATTGACATATTTATGAATGGTAATGAGTTGAGGGTTTTATGTGATACTACACAAATTCCAAATTATTACCAGAACCTGTGTTACCAAATGTTAAAGGGATACTTTGCTGACTTTCAACCATCTTTGTAACATAGCAATGTGGGTAGTATGTCTAAAGAAGCTCCGGTAAACTTCCCTACATTTTACCGGCACCCACATCTCCCTGCTCATCTCTCAACTCGAACTGTAAACTGTAAAACAGGCGGTGCTGATCAAATATAAACCAACATTCTGTTACTGCGGTGCCTATTTCTCGTCTAAAATGTTTTCAGAAACAGATTTTGTAAAACTGTTTAACTGTAATTCGAGATTGTTTGTTTGTTATCAGACAGCCACCATATTGTTTCCTGTGTCAAAATGGCCAAGCTTGCATTACATCAACCACCAGCAGGAGCATTTATTGTTCTGGTGTGGTGCAGTGCATTCTGGTAGTTGTAGGTTTTCTACCTCTTGAGGTAGACGTAAAACCAGTTTCAACAGTATTTACCACATAGACAGCTTTATGAAAAGACCATCAGTAAAATACTTCTGTAAGTTGTTTTTTGTTTGTCGAGATTATTTTTGGGCCTTTTTATGCCTTTATTTGAAGGTGATAGTGGAGGGAGACAGGAAATGTTGGTAAAGAGAGCAGGAGAATGACATTCAGCAAATAGTCCAGCCAGCAGGGAATCGAACTGGGGACTCGCTGCTCAGGGCATTAGCGCTCAGGTGGTATGTTCCCTAACCACTCGGCCATTGGGTCACCCGATAGCCGAGTGGTTAGAGCCGAATTTTAAGTTTTAAACGGACTGACAAGTTACGGATCGGAGCTGTTTTCCTCCACCAAAGTGCACCTGTTCTTTTCCAAATTGGCCGACAGTGTCTGTTAGGGTGGCGATAAAGATAAATGGCTATAACTGTGGGTCTGTCTCTCCCCTCTGCTCCCCTATACACTGGCCCTTCTCGCCGCCTCCCTCCCTCCTTCCCTTCCTCCCTCCCTGGCTGTGGTCAGAGTGCCAGCTGATGAAGACGGAACGGCCCAAGCCCAACACATTTATCATCCGCTGCCTGCAGTGGACCACTGTCATCGAGCGCACCTTCCACGTGGAGACCCCCGAGGAGAGGCAAGCGAGAAGCACACACCTCTCAGCTCACAAAGCAGTAAAACACAAATCATTTACATGCAGAGAATTTGCCCCTGTTGCTAGAAAGCCGTTAAACAACTCTGTTTTTCTAACATGTAGAAGCACACACAAACATACACATTTAATCATTGTTATGCCCTCGCGCAAGGTCCACTGGCTATTGGCAGAACTCACACTTGAAATTGCCTTCCTGTTGATAAGAAGACAATTACATGATTGGGCTGCTGGGCTTGCATGATGGTAAATGGGCTGATGTAATCTTTTTGCTGCCTGTGCCTCCCTCAGGGAAGAATGGACTAAAGCCATCCAAGCAGTGGCTGAAGGCCTGCAGAAACAAGAGGAGGAGATGATGGACTCCTCTCCGGACCCCATGGACATGGAGGTCTACCTGACCAAACCCAGACAGAAAGTGGTACGACCCATTTACACTCCGCTTTGTTTCTTCCTCCCTCTGCTGTCCCTACCCTTCAAACACCTGCGTCCATCACTATAGACTTTTAATCAACCACCTTTATGCCTCCCCACCCTGAGTATATCCTGGGCTGTGGTTGAATAATCAGAAAAACTATGTCTTGGGTCTTTTCCCTGAACACTTTCTCGTGATCACAATGGAAAAGATCATGAGGTTAAAGGAAGGCGTGAAGGAGAACTCATAAGGACATAGGAACCATGGTGCTAGGAGAATCTGACTACAGTTACACCACGCTTCGTAATTATGCAGAGGTGGATGTTATTGAAGAGGGCTCTGCTGTGGTGAAACTACAGTGTTCTGAAGATGGACTACTAAAATTTTAGATACTATGCCCTGTGTGTTCTTACCGTGTTTTTTCACGCAGGCTATATTATTATGGACAACCCAGCTGGTGAAAAATATCACTTCATTACCAAGGTTAACGTTAGGATTGAAATAAAATCAGGAGTGTTAGACTACCAGTCACAAAAGTGAAATGAAATAGTTGTCACATTGAGAATGGTTGCTCATGCTTACCCTCCTGCCCACTTATATTAATCCACATCAGTGGTTCTCAAACTGTTGGGCGGTCCTCTGTGGGGGGACATAGAGCTCCTGTACGTGTGTGGATAACCATGGGAAAAATATGGAGTAAAATAAAGTTGAATGAATATGATTTATGTTGGGCAAATAAACAAAAGGGTTTGTTGATGCTGTCACGCTGACCTTTACCTCACTACAATTCAGCATGGATCCTTTTTTATAAGTTGCTTCCCCAATTATTGTTAATGACTGATTAAAACAAATGTGGGGTGGGGTGCATGAACCTTTTTGGCTCCTGAAGGAGGGGATGACAGAAAAAGTTTGAGAACTGCTGATCCACATGAATCTCAATTAGTATAATTGTATAAAAATAATTGTTAAATTTATGCAACACAGGCATAAAGTGCTTTCATGAACAGCTGAATGGTGCTTCGCTTTAAATGTTGCTGCCGCAAGGAAATGTGGGACGGCATTATCTCCTTTCCTTTCGTAAAGGATGGTCCAGTGTACCCTGTGTTAAAGGAGGGAGGGAATGAAGCATTGAAGCACCTTTCATTAGCAGTTAGAGAATTTGCACACTCTTATCATGGCTGCCACTTAGATACTTCTGGGTTATATCAGTCAATTAGGAACCTTCCTAAGCAAAAAAGACTATTCAAATGAGCCTAAGTCTTTCAAGTTGACCATTACTCTGCCCCTTCATCCAGCTCTGCCTTATTTGCACTTGCAGCCCCTTTAGCTTCTTTCGCCTCTCCACAGCTACTTTCTGCTTTCCCAACATCAGCCGTGGGTGGCTTAACACCAGATAGTATGTCCACCAGGTTTCACAACCCCCACATGTGTCATGACATAAAGGTCCAAGGCTGCAGGATTGGATGTCCCCCACACAACCATTTTCAACATTCTCCTTAGCGCCGGGGTCAGAGGTTAACTGAGACACAACCACATATAGGCCGAACCATTAAAGGGGTGGAAATTGCATGGTGGGTGAAATGGTGCTTTAAATGCTTCTGTGTTGTTGTCAGCAGGATTGTGTGCCTTGGCTAGTTAGAGCATGAATTTGTTAATGCTTCTGTTTGTAACCAGATGCCACTTTCTCTCCTCTGGCTCTCCAGACTATGCACGACTTTGAATACCTCAAACTCCTGGGAAAAGGCACTTTTGGCAAAGTTATCCTGGTAAAGGAGAAGGCCACAGGACGCTACTACGCCATGAAGATCCTAAAGAAGGAGGTGATCGTAGCAAAAGTGAGTGGATGCCAGTGAGCAAGTAAAGGGGAGGAAAGACACTGGGGGGAGGGCAGTGCAGCAATGACTGATACCTAAATGGTTAGCCATTGTGAGAGTTACACAAACAGTCTTTGTGGCTTTTTTTTTCAGGATGAAGTGGCGCACACACTCACAGAGAACAGAGTCCTCCAGAATTCAAAGCATCCGTTCTTGACAGTAAGGAGCCCCTCCATATACCTAAACCAAACCTTATTTTAACTCACACAGATCCTCGGGTGCCTCTTCAATCCAACCCAGCAGCATCCATTCAGAAAAAAGGCGCAGTTGTACCAGGAATGTTTTGAAGAGCTGTTCGCACAAAGGCAGCAGTCGAGCTGGGCCTTTTATAGCAACACTGGACGTTCTTTTTTTATCAGTTAACTCTTTCTCTGTAAGTCTGAGGTGGGTTGGAGTGAAAAGCTCCTCCAAAATGTGAGGTCTGAGAGGTGGGTGGAGGCAACACATAATGCGATGTGCTCTGTGCGATGAATGGGGCCAATGTTAGCCACACAACAGTTGCTGAAAAGACTTTACACACTGGAAACACTATGCTGTAGTTTTTTTTAAAACCATCTTATCATTACATTCGTGTTTAAAAATGTAACTAAGGGT
Source organism: Chaetodon striatus (assembly GCA_029783705.1). Classification (NCBI taxonomy): domain Eukaryota; kingdom Metazoa; phylum Chordata; class Actinopteri; order Chaetodontiformes; family Chaetodontidae; genus Chaetodon; species Chaetodon striatus. The sequence continues at coordinate 20,830,212 of JAPZEB010000007.1, forward strand.
CAAAGCTGCAACACGCATTGTGATGTTTCATGTTACAATCAGCTGTTTAAAGGCCAGCTTCCTCTTGAATTAGCTGAAAAACATGACCAAGTTCTGCTTTGAGCGTTCTTGTTCTCTGTCTGCAGGGACTGAAATACTCCTTCCAGACATATGACCGCTTGTGCTTTGTCATGGAGTATGCAAACGGTGGTGAGGTAAACCATTTTAACCATCACAAAATCTGCACCTGCAGGTGAATAAGAATACTTGTTAGTGTTCCTGTTTTTCTTGGACTGACTAACTTTCTCTTCATCTTTCCTCTGCCCTCTTACTGTCAATCTCCCCTGTTTCCCCTCAGCTTTTCTTCCATCTGTCAAGGGACCGTGTATTCTCAGAGGAGCGGGCACGGTTCTACGGTGCAGAGATAGTGTCAGCGCTGGACTACCTGCATGCTGAAAGGAACGTGGTCTATAGAGATCTAAAGGTAGGTGGGGAGACACATCTTCATCACTCTCTCTCATCCTGGTTGTCAGCCTCTCTCCTGTCTTTCTCTTCCTCCGTTTCCCCCTTCCCTTCATTTCTCCCCTGGCAGGATATAAATAGGGTTTGCTTCCATCGAGAGCAGTGGCAGTGGCCAGGCCTTATTGATCTGCCTCCCCCAGATCAGTCTCCAGACCTCACTGCAGCTGGAGGGAGGCTAGGTCCATACGCTTACTGCAGCTAGACAGAAATAACCACCAGTCCTCTTTGAACACATCGCCACCGTCTCCCGTTATAGCATGCGCGCAGTGTTCTCAGCGGGGGATTTTTGTGCACTTTGAGCGTGATTGACGTAATTTTATATTCTGGCGGTACAGCACTATTAGTTAACAAAAAGAAAATGTCCATCATCCTAAAGTAAAGACACTGCACAGTTTAAGCTGCTTTTTTCTAAACAAAACTCTCTAAAGATGGGATCAGAGATGGATGCTGCAGACTGATAGGACGTGTTTAGGTTTAGGAGGGCGGTGGGGGGTTATCGGTGTTGCAGTGGGCATATGTAGCCCTACTACTTCCAGCTGATAAAACTATACCAGCCAGGTCAGCACAGCACTCCCTCCCTCCCTCCTTCCCTCCCTCTCTCCCTTGGGTTTATGAGGCAGGCTCCCAGCCTGCTAGGGTTCTCCTGAAAATGCCAGGGTAGCAGGATTGGAGGATGTGCTGACTCTGGCCAGGCGCTGCTGGCCACGTGTGAGCTACAGCTGCCAGGTGACTTTAACTGAGGGAGAGAGAGACCAAGCGGGAGGGAGGACACACTGATATTAAAATCAGTGCAGCCTCAGGTCATGACACTGCATGATGCACATCTTTACTGCCTGTAGGTCAATTTACCTGTACATGTAATCACTACGTACATTTCCATCCACATGTGCTCAAGGGAATTTTCAACTTTTGCAAGGAAGTTTTTATACTGAGCTGTGGTGGAAAAGTTGTCATGTTGAAAAAGAGAAGATATAATTAAGGCTGATAGGAACACATTATTCATCTAGACCTTTGACATTGTAATTCCATCAGTTTATCCACTATAGAAAAGGCATTCATGACATGCTGCCATTCATCGTTACATGTCTCCGCCCCACTAGAAAGCCCATTATATTAAAGATATACTATGCATGATTTTTCCTCAAAAGCAATATAAAGACTCAATACAAAAGTAATCCCTCTCAATTTTCACTTATGACTCACTAGAAGTGTGCAGCAGTGTGTTTTTCTGAAGAGGCTCTGCACTCTACCTGTATTTTCTCATTTTCCTCTTATATTCTGTGTTCAGCACGTTTATGGGCATGTACCAGGACAGCGTCCAGGTCAGGTCAGGGCTTTATAAAAAGGTATCGACCAGGTGCCAGACAGGGAGCAGCATGCCAAATGAGAGTGAATCTGGGGTCGGCTTTTACTTTAACTTATGCTGGCAAGCACATTTACAAAAAGTAACCAACAATCCTCCGTAGTATATCTCTAAGAATTAAGGCAATTTAGATATAGAGGGTTAATACAACGTTGCTGGGTAAATTAAAGATAGGGTGACCCATTGTGGCAACTCACCTCTTCCTGTCACCATAGCAGCAGATAAAAAAAAATCACAATGTAGGCATTGAATAAGTAACTGGTTCATTCATTCATTCATAAAAAAAAAAATGAGAGAAAACAGACATGAAAACTTGGGTTGTAAGCAGCAACAAAATGTCAGCAGGTGCTTAGTTGATTTTGTTATATTGCTTAATGGTAGTTCATGGAAACAGGCACTAATTGGTATTTAACCTTGCCAAATTTTCAGAAATTCACTCAATACTTTAAATTTACTCAATACAAAACTGAAGCCTGTAGTTTTGTACATTTGTGAATTAATATTCCCATCATCTCCGAGAGTTATGTGCTTGGTAACTCTCCTAAGCAGTGAGTCATTTTAAGATGCTACTAACGTCCATTTTATGTCTGTTTCCACCCTCAGCTGGAAAACCTTATGCTGGACAAAGACGGACACATAAAGATCACAGATTTTGGCCTGTGTAAGGAGGGGATCAAAGACGGTGCCACCATGAAAACCTTCTGTGGGACGCCAGAGTACCTAGCACCTGAGGTAACTACTACAGTGACTCAGTCTGGAATATTGACTTCACCCTTTATTACAACAAAGTCAGTTTAAGTAGGGACATACAGATGGATGACAAATTAAAGGAAAAACAAACATGAAGTAACCTTTAGGTCACTTAAGAGCCGCCAGAACAATTTCAACGTCTCTGAACCCCTATGGTGGGAGGAACACTGTTCTTCGACCACTGAAGAAGGAAGACAGCGCTCTCTGCTAAAGGACTCAGAATTGCTAGAGATCAAACCATCCAGTAACCCCTTGTGCCCTCCAATGAAGCATGTGCATTCAATGTGTTTCCTTACCTTAGTTTTCAGAGGTTTCATGGCTATAGTGTTACTTGATAAACAAAAAAGATTAGATCATTTTGATTGGAGGAGATAAAGAATAACACGATACTGTGTTGCCCCAAAATTAATGTTAGTATTGTTATGCATCATACGAGTAAATTCCAAACAGAAATGTAGCGTGTGTCGTTGGATATCAGAGGATGAGAAGCATGTGGAAGAAAGGCAGCTGTCCCAAAATGCCTTTCTAATCTCCAGCTGAAGTCTGTGAGTTAATGAGTGTGAGTGTGCCCAGGGCAGGGCAGCCTGCTCTCATATTTGCTGTATGGGGAGGGGTGTGGCTACTCCCTATTGCGTGCAGGTATGACAAGTGTTGGAGTGGGCTGTGTAACCCGATATCGCATTGTGAGCGTTGGTGTGTGTGTGTGTGTGTGTGTGTGTGTGTGTGTGGGTGTGTGTGTGTGTGTGTGTGTGTGTATGTGTGTGTGAGTAAGTACATGAGTGTGTGCGCAAGCC